>SJYC01019172.1:0-26479 GCA_006408675.1 Madoqua kirkii | reverse complement strand
CACAATCCCACAAATGAATGAATGAATAAGGGATGACTAGAGTTCTTGAGACTTCCTTTTCACTCTACCATACTCCCTATAATCTTCCCTTTATTGGTCTTTATTCTGAGGGTCTTGGGCTGGAGCTTTTGGCAAAGCTCTTTTGTTCATTAAGGTTTTCAGTCCTACCTCTGGCAACTGTCCAAACATAAATTCTGATTTGCAGTTTCTCTTTGTCTAACCCAGCAATCAGAAAAATGCATTGTACCCAATATCCAGTACTCCTGATATTTAGTATTTTAAACTCTCAGTGTTAAAACTCATCTCTTCTGCTAGACTTCAAGAGGTGAAGTAGCTCATTACCTTAGGAGCTGGAGGGAGCTGGGTGTAGAAATGGCTCCAGGCTAGAAAGCCTGAACCTTTTTAACTTCTCAGCACTGCAGGAAGTTGTTAGAGGGATGGGCCATAATGCAGTGTAGGGAGGAGGTAAGGGTGGACTTTAAAAGCCTTCCACGTGGCCTCTGGCTGTTCTCTGCCCAAGGGTATATTCCTCTCCCTCCCACCCTCCCCAGAACAGTTCTAGGAATAACCCAAAGGTTATTCCTGCTTATCTCTGCTCCTTTCTTCAGGTTCATTTGGAGGAATATAAGATGGCTGCCGGTGCTTACTTCCAGAAAGTATATGGAGTCCACCTCCCCCTTCAATCCCTAATGGTCACTAAAGTTTAAACCTTTATCACTACTTGCACTTTTTTCACAGCTTCCATTCATGCCTTCATCTACCCTAAATCATCTCATTACAGAGGAACCAGAGTAATGCCAAATAACACTGAAGGGTACCAATAACTGCCATCAAATGAGAATTTTTCCCCCAATAAGGTATCCTTCAGGCTTCCCTAATAGCTCAGTTGGTAAAGAATCTGTCAGCAATGCAGGAGACCCTGGCTTGATTCTTGGGTCAGGAAGATCCACTGGAGAAGGGGATAGGCTTCTAACTAACATTTCATCAGTCCTTATAAAAAGTTTTTTTAGTCCCTTTGATAGTGGGTTGGACTTCCCTGGTGGCTCAGATAGTAAAGCGTCTGCCTACAATGCGGGAGACCCAGGTTCAATCCCTGGGTCGGGAAGATCCACTGGAGAAGGAAATGGCAACCCACTCCAGTACTCTTGCCTGGAAAATCCCATGGATGGAGGAGCCTACAGGTAGGCTACAGATCCATGGGATCAGCCAAGAGTTAACATGACTTCACTTCGCTTTGATAGCAGGTAAGTAATTTGCCTGAGGGCAGATTGCTATTGATGATCTCACAGAGGCAGCTGTGAGCAGGGGCCTCAGATCTTAATTCCCTGCCCAGGAATTGAGCCTGGGTAGCGCAGTGGTTTCCCTCTGGTGGCTCAGATGGCAAAGCATCTGTCTGCAATGCAGGAGACCCGGGTTCGATCCCTGGGTCGCGAAGATCCCCTGGAGAAGGAAATGGCAATCCACTCCAGTACTATTGCCTGGAAAATCCCACGGACAGAGGAGCCTGGTAGGCTAGAGTCCATGGGGTCCCAAAGAGTGGGACACGACTGAGCAACTTCACTCCCTCATAGCACAATGGTAAAGAATCCTTCTGTCACAGGTATACACATGTTCCCCATCCGTATGGCAAAACCAATACAATATTGTAAAGTAATTAACCTCCAATTTAAATAAATTTATTAAAAAAAAAGATTTATTTATCATTGAGAAAAAAAAAATCCTTCTGCGATTGTAGAAGATGCAAGAGACTTGGGGTTGATCTCTGGGTCAGGAAGATCCCTGGAGAAGGGAAGGGCTTACTCCAGTATTCTTGCCTGGAGAATTTCATGGGCAGAGGAGGCTGGTGGGCTACAGTCCATGGGGTTGCAAACAGTCAGACATGTCCTACTTAGCTAATAGGAGGCTGGTTTTAAGTGCCTGGCATGAAGCCCATCTTTTTCTTGCTCTAAGAAATGTAAACAAGTGGCCAGTTGTAAATGCCCAACTGTGATCCAGCTGTCTCCTGCCTCAGGGAGAGGCAAAGTTGAGATAGTTTCATTTGATTCGTGTTGTTGTTCAGTTGCCAAGTGGTGTCTGACTCTTCGCAGCCCGATGGACTGTAGAATCGTTTGATTCTAAACTAAACTTTTGCAGTACTGTTTCAGAAATCTCACTGCATCATGTTGAGGGTGAAATCTTTTGGCTTCCTCCCATTACCTGCACAGTGGTTTGCAATTTGGGGAAGCTCTTGGGGGGCCCTGAAATTTCCTCTGGGTCCATTATGGGGGCAAGAGGGGAAGTAGTAGCTGGTGGGCTCCTGGGCTGGCCTTGGGCCCCTACTCGGTCTGTGGCTTTGCCTGTTTTATAGTTGGGCTTTTGTGCAAGATGTTTGAAGACAGAGTTTTGCAGTTAAAACAAGGCTGAGAGCCACTGGTTACTGAATGGAGCTCAAGCTGGGGCTGTTGGTACTGCTTCTGGTCGCTGTTTCCTCCTTTTCTTTCCTCTCCCTTCCTCTCTCCTTTGTCTTCTTACCTGAACACAATTATTATATTTTTAGAGGTTTTTATTATGATAAAATATACATAACGTAAAGTTTACTGTTTTAACCATTTTAAGTGTCTAGTTCAGTGACATTACGTATATTCACAATGTTGTACGTCCATCACCACTCTCCATTTCCAGAACTTGTTAATTATTCCAAATGGAAACCCTAAACCTGTTATACCCTAACTCCACATCCCTTTCTCCCCACAGCCCTTGGTAACCACTATTTTGCATCCTGTCTCTATAAATTTGACTATTCTAGATCCCTGTTATAAATGGAATCATGCAAAATTTTTGCTTTTTTTTGAGAACTCCAAGTTCTTGACATGAACTGTAAGGCTGTCTATCATTGGTCCACTTCCCTCTCCAGGCTCATTTCCCAGGACGTCCATCTCTCATGTGGTGGCCCAGCAACATCGGCATTCCTCTGAGTGTCTTGCCGCACATCATAGTCCATGTCTTTATACTCGTACCTCCCTCCTTGAATGCTTTCTTATCTGACCTCGTGGCTGCTTAAAGACTCTTTGCAGGCAGCACTAAGTTAGGCAGTCCTCTTCCTTGGCTCCTTGCTGTCTCTCTGTTGGGTGCCCTTCCTCTATGCTCTTCTGTACCTGTTTCCTAACTCATTATATTACCATACTGTAACAAAAAAGTAGTTTTCACGAGCTACAGCTATGGAAGAAGCGAATTGCCTCTCAAGGTAACTGCTTGTGTACATTAGTTTCGGTAAGTTTATTAAAAAGTTATAAAGCTTCCTTATATTATTATTTACTGAGGAACATCAGAGAAAATGAAGTATTTCATGCAGGTGAATTTTACAGGTAACTTTTGACACACTTTTTAAAAAATATTAAGACTTACTTTTAAACCTAATCAAAGTGGCACTGTTTATGTAATGGATTTCTCACTTCTGTTGTCATAATTTTGGGCAACAGTTCTTAATTGGTTTGTATCAAACAACTGTCTAGGTTAGGCCAACCCACTGAATTATTTAAGGAAAAAAATCCATCATTTAGAAGTCTCCATGGTATATTTAAAATAGAAATGAGACTACTTGCTTTTTAATAAACAAAGTGCATTCAACATAAGTACCTTTTCTTAATGATTCAGGATCATCATTATGATGACTATGATAATTAAAATTATTCTGCTGAGTAGTCATAATATGCTAAGAGGCCATTTGACTTAATGTTTTGTCTTATTTTTTTTTTGGACCTCTTTCTCATAGTTGTCACACATGATTTTTTTCTGTATTATGGAGCATATCTAAAAGTCTACATTTTTCTATGACTTCTAACCTATTAATGCTATAGAAACTAGATAACCCATTTCTTAGAATTGTTCATAGTCAAAGTATAAATAGGCCCTGTATAAAGATTTAAATGGTTTTTATTTTAATAAATTATAAAAACTTTAAGTCTACAGATTGTGGGACTTCTTTTTAGATGGTTACAGGGGTCTGTGTTAATTAAAGTCATCAGATAAGTAATATGTCATGAAAACTTGGGTATTTATGCCAATGATGCAGAGAAAGATTCCATTAAAAACCACCTGTGAATCTCAGACTTCTTTCTAGTCATTTCTTGGAAATCAGAGTATTTAAGGAACGTATTGACTCAGTTTCTGCAGTCCAGCAAATCCAACTGAGACCCTGAGGCTAGTATTACTGTGCTATATGACTATATTACTATGTTAGTATTACTATGCTGCTGCTAAGTCGCTTCAGTCTTGTCCAACTCTCTGTGACCTCAGAGATGGCAGCCCACTAGGTTCCCCCATTCCTGGGATTCTCCAGGCAAGAACACTGGAGTGGGTTGCCATTTCCTTCTCCAGTATGATTTAGAGCTTCTCAGAGTAGTAATCCTGTACTACAGAATATTTTTTCTTTTTGAGTTTTTATTTTATGATGGAGCATAGCTGACTAATAATGTTGTGATAGTTTCAGGTATACAGCAAAGCTACTCAGCCCTATGTATACAAGTGTCTGTTGCAGGAAGGGGGATCCCTTCCAGGGTCCCAGAGAACTACACTCAGAAATGAATTGTCCAAGGAGACATACATGCTGACAAAGCAAGAGATTTTATTGGGAAAGGGCACCCGTGCAGAGAGCAGTAGGGTAAGGGAACCCAGGAGAACTACTCTGCCATGCGACTCTCAGTCTCAGGTTTTATGGTGATGGGATTAATTTCTGGGTTGTCTTTGGCCAACCATTCTGACTCAGAGTCCTTCCTGGTGGTGCACACATTGGTCAACCAAGATGGATGCCCGTTAGGAGGATTCTGGGAGGTGGTCTGACATGTGGTGTCTCCTTTTGACTTTTCCTGAACTGGTTGGTGGTGGCTTATTAGTTCCATGCTCCTTACTAGGACTTCCTGTTGTAAAATAATGAGAATTACTCTGCCATGTGACTCTCAGTCTCAGGTTTTATGGTGATGGGATTAATTTCTGGGTTGTCTTTGGCCAACCATTCTGACTCAGAGTCCTTCCTGGTGGTGCACACATTGGTCAACCAAGATGGATGCCCGTTAGGAGGATTCTGGGAGGTGGTCTGACATGTGGTGTCTCCTTTTGACTTTTCCTGAACTGGTTGGTGGTGGCTTATTAGTTCCATGCTCCTTACTAGGACTTCCTGTTGTAAAATAAATCATGCAAATGGTTACTATGGTGCCTGGCCAGGGTAGGCAGTTTCAGTAAGTGTGCTTCTCCTAACATATCCATTAGGAGAATATTTCTTAAGCTTTTCACTGTGGTGTCAAGTCAGAGATAAGATAATGTTAAAAGCCAATCTTTCCTGAGTAGACTTTACTTAGTATACCTAGAGCAACCTCACTATTCCAGGACATCATGTAGATTAACTCATGTAATCCTTACAGTAATCCTCTGCAGTGTTATACCAGGCCCCTATTGTGTGTTGCCAGGCCCCTAGTGTATTGCCAGGGCCCTAGACACATTTAGAAGCTGAGGCACTGAGAGGTGAAATCTTATTCCCTAATGGGATTAGTCACACAGCAGTAAGGAAAGCAGCCAGGTTTCATCCCCTCCAAGTGAGTATGGTCCCAGCGCCTGGGCTGGTACTGCTGTGGTGACTCTGCCTCCTCTGAGCTGGGCACCAAACAGAAAAATCAAGCCCGGGACAATTTTACCCCCTAGAGTTTTTGCTCTGGGCTGTTCGTATTCCCTTGGGGTTCCAGGGAGAATATAAAGTCACAAGATAAAGATAATTCTTTTCCTGGAACATCATTTATTTTTTAGATTCCAGTTGCATGGAAGTGTATTACTCATAATCCCTGGCACATGACATGCTTTCATAGTTGGCCCATGAATGACTGAATTTTTTTTGCCGGCAATATGTTCCTATATACTTACTATCAGCCCTGAAACTGGAATTGTGATGGTAATTTTCATCTACCTCTTTCAAACTGTTGACTGAAAAATTAGTCACATCCTGAAAACAGAGAATATTTCACTTGGTGGGAATGTTTAAGACTCCTAGCCCAGGAGACAGCATCTCAGAGGCCCTGAAAAACTGCTCTGAGCAGGCAGGAGAGGGAGTCAGGCAATATACAAATTTGCAACAAAGGGGTCAGGCAGGCTGACCATCAAAGATTATTGTTAAGTAAGGAAAACCAGGTATCAAGGAATTTAGCACCTTTCTATGTGTGGGAAGATGCAAGAGTCTGGGATTATTGAAGTCATTTCTTTCATATACATTTCAGCTATCTGGGTCCAGCATCCTGCAATTTTACAAAAGTATTCTTTTCTCTCTTGAATTCCCCTACGGCTCACCAGCTCACACTGGAGGACTGTAGTCACTGATGACTGTAACGTCCTTAAGTTCCTTGGGTAGAGAGTGGTGCTATTTGTTGGCAGGGCTCAGAAATTCACGTTTGGTGATGGTGTTTCTTGCTAGCTGATACGGCAGGAAATATTTCATTTCATAGTATCCCTTCTTTCCTAACCAAAGATAATCACCATCCTAAATCCTTCTTTCACCATTTCCTTGCTCTCATTTTGGAATAGTTTTGTACTTGTATGCATTTCTAAAACTTATATTTTATTATCTTTAAAAAAAAAACTGTTTAGAAAGGGTATGTTATGAATAATCTGTTGGGATTTATTTACACCTCCCATATCACATTGCTAAGATTCATCTGTATTGTTGCCTGATGCTGCAAAACACTCCCTTTCGCTTCATATAATATTCTTTCTTGTGAGTATACCACATTTTATGTTCTCATTCTGTTGAGGGGTATTTGGGCTTTTTTCTATGTGTTTTGGAATAGTGAACAGGAGTTTTAGGAACATTCTTCTACTGTCTCCTATTGATCACTTGTAGGAGCTTCTTTAATCCATACACATGCACACACACATATACTTATGAGAGGAATTGCTGGATTAGAGGGTATATGATTGTTCAACTTTATAAAGTAAATGCCAAACTTTTTCCAAAGTGTTTGTATGAACTTCTACCAGCTGAATATGAGAAATCCTGTGAAACAAATATCCTAACATTTGATTTTTAAGATTTTTACAATCAAGTGAATGTAAAAGAGTATCTTAATTTGTGTATCCCTGATCAATAATGAAGCTGGGTCTCTGTGTATGTTTATTGGCTTTATTTGTTTCCACTTTTGAGAAATACTCATAAGTGAATAAGTGAATAAGTGAATAAGTGAAGTCACTCAGTCGTGTCCGACTCTTTGCGACCCCAGGGACTGTAGCCTACCAGGCTCCTCCATCCATGGAGTTTTCCAGGCAAGAGTACTGGAGTGGGTTGCCATTTCCTTCTCCAGGGGATCTTCCCAACCCAGGGGTTGAACCCGGGTCTCCCGCGTTGCAGGCAGACGCTTTACCATCTGAGCCACCAGGGAATATTACCTGTGAAATACCCATCTTTTGCTATTACTTTTATATCAAATGGCATCTCTCTGGGCTTCTTTTATGGCTCAGCTGGTAAAGAATCTGCCTGCAGTGTGGGAGACCTGGGTTCGATCCTTGGGTTAAGAAGATTCCATGGAGAAGGGAGAGGCTACCCACTCCAGTATTCTGGCCTGGAGAATTCCATGGCCTGTATAGTTCATGGGGTCAAAAACACACAACTGAGTGACTTTCACACACACATACACAATGCAATTTACATAGATTTTTAAAGATGCCACCTGAGAGCTTAAAAAATTGGGGCTTGTATCAGCTTCCCCACTAATGCTTATTTACTTTTCCTTGCCTGATACTGGCGTTCCTTTCGAAAAGGTTGAGAGTGGTTGAGAGCTGGCAGGCATAAATTAGGAGCAAATGAAGCAGACTAAGGAGGAGAGTGAGTTTTTCGGGTTTAAGGTCTGGAATGTTGAAAGACTGTCATGACTCACTCCTTTACACCTCCCTTCCCCTCCCAGACCCAGTCCTCAGGAACTTTCAGACTTAGATTCCTGTTTCCTTTTGGTTCCTGGTTGGTGTTTGAATAGTGTATTAATTTGATTGTTAGCAGAGAAATCCAGCTGACCACTGTTGTAGGTGAAAAGGAAGATTTATGACTTTGCAGAACTCAAGGAGGGTTTAAGTGCCAGACCACAGAGAGAACAGAAGCAGTGGAGCCAGGAACCCAAACCACAGTGAGATTCTCTGCCTGTTTCTTTATTTGTGCTTTGCTGTTGCTGTTGACTTCATTCCTCTAACTGTAGACAAGTTGATTTTCTTCATTTGAGGACTACATCTTACCATTTAAAACACACAAAACAGAAAACAACAAAACCCTGAAATTTTGAAATCTGTATTTTTGTTTTTATTATCCACAAGGGATGTACATTTAGATTTTCCAATGGTTAAAAAAATAGTTCTTCAAAACTTCCTATCCAGCCTCAGCCTCAATGGGTAGGCAGTATTAGGAATTTAAAATGTTATGGGTGGTGGCTTCTTGGTTGCCCATCGAGAACAGGGCTAGTCTGTTTTCTTCCATGCCTTTGCCACACTGGGCTGGGTAGAGATATGATTGTACGTCTGTCACAGGATTTTAAGCTCTAGCCATCTAGACTCTTGAAACTGCAGTGTGCTAATTAACCCAGTACTGATCCCATCCTTCTGAATTTCCCCTTCCCCCATCGCTGTCCCCAGCTTGTCAGCCCTCCTGGAGCTCCTGTTTCTGACCTTGGATGGTGTTTCATATCAGTTGCCCCTTTTGGAATTCTCACACAGGAGTCTGGGGAGAGGGAGAATCCAAGAGGTGGAGGCCACATCCTCTACATATTGCCCACAGTTAGTGCTTCTCCAGCGCCTTCTTGTTTGCTTCCCTAGTGGCTCAGCAGGTAAGGAATCCACCTGCAATGCAGGAGACCCGGCTTCGATCCCTGGGTGGGGAGGACCCCGGCAGAAGGGAATGGCGACCCACTCCAGTGTTCTTGCCTGGAAAATCCCGTGGACAGAGGAGCCTGGCAGACTGCAGTCCATGGGGTCGCAAAGAGTCGCACACAACTGAGCGACTAGCACTTTCATTTTAACCTCCCTCTTGTAGGCCGAAGGACTCAAGTTTCTCTGATCTGTGTCCAAAGAGAATGCTGCTGCTGCTGCTAAGTTGCTTCAGTCATGTCCTACTCTGTGCGACCCCATAGATGGCAGCCTACCAGGCTCACCAGTCCCTGGGATTCTCCAGACAAGAATATTGGAGTGGGCTGCCATTTCCTTCTCCAATGCATGAAAGTGAAAAGTGAAAATGAAGTCGCTCAGTTATGTCCGACTCTTAGCGACCCCATGGACTGCAGTCCGCCAGGCTCCTCTGTCCATGGGATTTTCCAGGCAAGAACACTGGAGTGTTTAGATTTTCCAGGCAAGAGTACTGGAGTGGGGTGCCATTGCCTTCTCTGCCAAAGAGAATAGGTGAGTTGAATATGTGTTTCAGACTTTCTCTTTTCAGCCAGCCAAAATTGGAGGCCAGAGAGAGGATGCCATAAATAGAGATGTCTTAATTTCATTAGAATACCCCTTAAATAATTGTGGAACATATAATCAAATGGATGTGTTAATGCTCATTGTTAGAGATTCAGGGTAATTTGTATCAGTTGATCTCCTTGCATGGTATCATAACCCTCAATATTGTATACTTTATTTTTGTTATTATCAGAGAGGTAATACGTAGGATGGGAAAATACAAACTTGGAACGGCTGAAACTCAGTTGTACTTGTAATCCCTTTCTCACAAAAGCTTTTATGAGATTTAAATGAAACAACATATATAAGCATTTAGTATGACACCCGACACACAATTATTCTTATTGTCTCCTCAATCTTGTTAGGATAATAAGAAAGGTATTTTGAGTCCCTAATAAATGCTGTCCTTGGTTTCAGTTACACATGGTCAACTGAGGCTTGAAAACATTAAATGGAAAATTCCAGAAATAGTTCATAGGTTCTAGATTTCGTGCTGCTCTGAGTCATGTGGTAAAATCTTGTGCTATCTGCTGCATCCACCTGGGTTTGATTCATCTCTTTGTTCTGCTCTCCTGCCCATTAGTCACTTGTGGCATCTTGATGATCAGATCGACTATTTTTGTGTTCATGTCATCATTAGATTACTTAAAAATGGCCCACAAATGTGAGAGAGTGATGCTGGCAGTTTGGATACAGCACAGGGAAGCCATATTTTCTTTAATTAAAATGGTGAAAGTTCTCTGTTTAATGAGAAGAAAAACTTGTCTGCTGAAGTTACTAAGATGTATGGTAAGAACGAATTTTCTGTGAAACTGTGAAGAAGGAAAAAGAAATGTGTGTTAGTTTTGCTGTTGCACCTCAAACTGCAAAAGTTACAGCCACAGGGATTTCTCTGGCGGTCCAGTGATTAAGAATCCACCTTGCGATGCAGGAAATGTGTGTTTGATCCCTGATTGGAGAACTAAGATCCCACATGCTGCAGAGCAACTGAGCCCACGTGCCACAGTTACTGAGCCAGAACCTGTTCGCCACAGTTGGAGAGCCCACTTGTAGCAACTGCTGAGCCCACAGCTAGAGTCTCTGTGTTGCAACGAAAATCCCACATGCTGCAACTAAGACCTGACACACCTAAATAGAGCAAAAGAAAATCAGTTACAGCCACAATGTGTGACAAATGCTTAGTTAAGATAAAGATAGAAAACACATTAAATCTGTACTGTAAAATATTCTGAGAGCTCACATTCACATAACTTTTATTATATTGTTATTGCTCTATTCTGTTATTAGTTACTGTTGTTAATCTCTTCCTTCATGTATAAATTAACTTTATTATGAGTATGTATGTATAGGAAAAAAACATAGCATGTATATGGAGAAGGCAATGGCACCCCACTCCAGTACGCTTGCCTGGCAAGTCCCATGGATGGAGGAGCCTGGTAGATTGCAGTCCGTGAGGTCTCGAAGGGTCGGACATGACTGAGTGGCTTCGCTTTCACTTTTCACTTTCGTGCATTGGAGAAGGAAATGGCAGCCCACTCCGGTGTTCTTGCCTGGAGAATCCCAGGGACAGGGGAGCCTGGTGGGCTGCTGTCTATGGGGTCGCACAAAGTCGGACACGACTGAAATGGCTTATAGCATGTGTAGGGTTGAGTACTGTATACATTTTCAGTCTTCCACTGGGATTCTTGGAATGTATCCTCCATAGATAAAGGGGAGAGGGCTACTGTACTTCCAGTATAACAATTATTATAAGCCACATTGCTTGGGCTGCTCCCCGGGTTCTACTGTTTACTAGCTGTATAATATTGGGCAAGTTGCTTAATGTCTTGTGCTTCAGTTTCTTTATCTATAAATAGCAAAAGAATATTACCTACTTTATAGGATTGTTGGGAGGATTACATGAATTAGAATTATGAAATTGTTAGAACAGTGCTTGGTAAGAAATGTGCACTCAACAAGTGTCAGATATTATTGTTACTGTAAACAGTAATAATAGTAATGGTAACAATAGTAACAACAGCAATAATAGTAACAGTACTGGATATTATATGAATGTAAGAGGAAGGCACAAAAATCCCCATGATACACTTTCTGCATTTATAATCTAGTAAAACAAATGAAAAGGAATCTAAAACACTACAGACATAAAGTAGAAAATGGGAAGGAGAGTTACAAGGCAAATGCTGTAGGAATTGAGGGATAAATATTCTAGAACTGTGCACCCTTCTTACTATCTTTCTTCCCACAATTATTTCATTTTCTTAGCATAGCAGAATGGAAGGAACACAGGCTTTAGAATCTTATTTGAATTTTAATCTAGCTGCAAGGCTTCCCTGGTGGCTCATATGGTGAAGAATCTGCCTGTAATGCAGGAGACCCAAGCTTTATTCCTGGGTTGGGAAGTTCCCCTGGAGAAGGAAATGGCAACCCACTCTGGTATTCTTGCTTGGAGAATTCCATGGACAGGGCAGCCTGGTGGGCTATATAGTCCATGGGGCTGCAAAGAGTTGGACACGACTGAGCGACTTTCACTTTCTTAGTGTAACTTTTTATTTGTTATAACTTGGTTAAAGGACTTTGAATTTTGGCAAAAGAATACCTACATTTTAGGTTTGTATAAAAATCCATTAGGTTAATATATGTAAAAGCTCAGTACTTGTCAGTGATTGGCACTTGTCTCCCTTTTTATTGTATAGAGGGTGAATATTAATATGTTTTCCCTGTACTCCTGACTGTCTTAGAGTTATGCGGGACATGATATGTAAGAGGAAATCTCTGGATTTCCAAATGTACTTTTGTTCATTGACATAAAACTAGTTCAATAGTTTCTGGTTTGATGGCATGGTTTTAGTTTCTTCCCAGCAAATGATGAAAGTGTTTTAATCCAGGATGGCTCCTGATCAACTTTGTTTGCAGTTATTTAATATGCTTTTTACTTGATGTGAGTATCTTGTTACTAAGGCCATTCATTGGGTTGGATATAAAGAGTTAAATAACAGTATGATTCATATATTAAATGTCATATGCAACTAACTTGACTTGGTGCCCTAGTTTGCTATTGCTGTTACAACAGATTACTACAAATTTAGTGACTGAAAACAACAGATTTATTATCTTACAGTTTTTTAGGGCAGAAATCTGACACTGGGCTAAAAAGCAAAACATCAGCTGGGTTGTGTTCTTCTCTGGAGGCTCTAGGGAGAGTGGATAGCCTTGCCTTTTCACTTTCTGGAGGATGCCTGCATTTCTTGGTTTTGGCCCCTTCCCCCATCCTCAAAACCAGTAACTTGGACTCTCTTGGACTCTTTTTATGTAGTCATATCACCCTCAACCACAGATGGAAAAGGGTCTTCCTTTTAAGGACTCATCTCAAGGTACTTAACCATAATTACATCTGCAAAGTCCCTTTTGCCCAAAGGAAAAAATTGTATTTTCCTAATTCAGTATTTCTGACAACAGATGTGGGGGTGGTGGTTGTGGTTTCTCACATCAACAAATTTACCAGCTCTTCAGACACAAGTTGGGTGTACTACAATTTAGTTATGATACTGTTTGGAATTAGTGCAGACTCCACAGGCACTTTTCAGGTGGCTCAGTGGTAAAGAATGCTCCTGCCAAGCAAGAACATGGGTTCAATCCCTAATTTGGACGATCACTGGAGCAGGAAATGGCAGCCCACTTCAGTGTTCTTGCTTGGGAAATCCTGTGGACAGAGGAGCCTGGCAGGCTACAGTCCATGGAGTTGGTTGTAAGAGAGTTGGACATGAAATGGCATCTAAACAGCAGCAGCCCTAAAGCTTGCCCTATTTTGTCGAAAGTTTTATTTTCATTTTAGTTTTGAAGGATTTATTAACAGAAGAAACCACTTGTAGTTACACACAAATGAACACTTTCAGTATTTAATACAGGATTACTATTTAACTTAATTTCAATATGTTGTTGTTCATAAGTTGTTAACTTTTTATTTGTTATAACTTGGTTAAAGGACTTTGAACTTTGGCAAAAGAATACCTACATTTTAGGTTTGTATAAAAATCCATTAGGTTAATATATGTAAAAGCTCAGTACTTGTCAGTGATTGGCACTTGTCTCCCTTTTTATTGTATAGAGGGTGAATATTAATATGTTTTCCCTGTACTCCTGACTGTCTTAGAGTTATGCGGGACATGATATGTAAGAGGAAATCTCTGGATTTCCAAATGTACTTTTGTTCATTGACATAAAACTAGTTCAATAGTTTCTGGTTTGATGGCATGGTTTTAGTTTCTTCCCAGCAAATGATGAAAGTGTTTTAATCCAGGATGGCTCCTGATCAACTTTGTTTGCAGTTATTTAATATGCTTTTTACTTGATGTGAGTATCTTGTTACTAAGGCCATTCATTGGGTTGGATATAAAGAGTTAAATAACAGTATGATTCATATATTAAATGTCATATGCAACTAACTTGACTTGGTGCCCTAGTTTGCTATTGCTGTTACAACAGATTACTACAAATTTAGTGACTGAAAACAACAGATTTATTATCTTACAGTTTTTTAGGGCAGAAATCTGACACTGGGCTAAAAAGCAAAACATCAGCTGGGTTGTGTTCTTCTCTGGAGGCTCTAGGGAGAGTGGATAGCCTTGCCTTTTCACTTTCTGGAGGATGCCTGCATTTCTTGGTTTTGGCCCCTTCCCCCATCCTCAAAACCAGTAACTTGGACTCTCTTGGACTCTTTTTATGTAGTCATATCACCCTCAACCACAGATGGAAAAGGGTCTTCCTTTTAAGGACTCATCTCAAGGTACTTAACCATAATTACATCTGCAAAGTCCCTTTTGCCCAAAGGAAAAAATTGTATTTTCCTAATTCAGTATTTCTGACAACAGATGTGGGGGTGGTGGTTGTGGTTTCTCACATCAACAAATTTACCAGTCTTCAGACACAAGTTGGGTGTACTACAATTTAGTTATGATACTGTTTGGAATTAGTGCAGACTCCACAGGCACTTTTCAGGTGGCTCAGTGGTAAAGAATGCTCCTGCCAAGCAAGAACATGGGTTCAATCCCTAATTTGGACGATCACTGGAGCAGGAAATGGCAGCCCACTTCAGTGTTCTTGCTTGGGAAATCCTGTGGACAGAGGAGCCTGGCAGGCTACAGTCCATGGAGTTGGTTGTAAGAGAGTTGGACATGAAATGGCATCTAAACAGCAGCAGCCCTAAAGCTTGCCCTATTTTGTCGAAAGTTTTATTTTCATTTTAGTTTTGAAGGATTTATTAACAGAAGAAACCACTTGTAGTTACACACAAATGAACACTTTCAGTATTTAATACAGGATTACTATTTAACTTAATTTCAATATGTTGTTGTTCATAAGTTGTGTATGACTCTTTGACACCCCATTTACTGCCAGGCTCCCCTGTGTTTCACTGTATCCCGGAGTTTGCTCATATTCTTCCCAGCAAATGATGAAAGTGTTTTAATCCAGGATAGCTGCTGATCAACTTTGTCTGGAATGCAGCTGAGTTGGTGATGCTATCATCTAACCATTTTATCCTCTGCCACCCCCTTCTCCTTTTGCCTTCAATTTTTCCTAGCATCAGGAACTTTTCCAATGAGTCAGTTCTTCACATCAGGTGGCCAAAGTACTGGAGCTTCAGCTTCAGCATCAGTCCTTCCAATGAATATTCAGGACTGATTTCCTTTAGAATGGACTGGTTTGATCTCCTTGCTGTCCAAGGGACTCTCAAGAGTCTTCTTCAGCACCACAGTGCGAAAGCATCAATTCTTTGGCTCTCAGCCTTCATTATGGTCCAACTCTCACATCTGTACATGATGCTGGAAAATCCATAGCTTTGACTAGACAGACCTTTGTTGACAAAGTGATGTCTCTACTTTTTAACATGCTGGCTAGATTTGTCATAGCTTTCTCTTCAAGGAGCAAGTGTCTTGTAATTTCACGCCTGCAGTCACCATCTACAGTTTGGAGGCCAAGAATATAAAATCTGTCACTGCTTCCAATTTTTCCCCTTCTTTTTGCCATGAAGTGGTGGGGCCAGATGCCATGATCTTAGTTTTTTGAATGTTGACTTTTAAGCCAGCTTCTTTACTCTCTTTCACCCTCATGAAGAGGCTCATTAGTTCCTCTTCGCTTTCTCCCACAAGGGTGGTGTCCTCTGCATATCTGAGGTTGTTGATATTTCTCCCAACATTCTTGATTCCAACTTGTGATTTATCCAGCCTGGCGTTTCCCAAGATAGTCTCTGCCTATAACCTAAATAAGCAAGTTGATAATGTGCAGGCTTGTTGTATTCCTTTCTCAATTTTGAACCAGTTCATTGTTCTGTGTCCAGTTCTAACTGTTACTTATTGACATTCAAGTTTTTCAGGGAACAGGTAAAGTGGTCTGGTATTCCCATTTCCTTAAGAATTTTCCACAATTTATTGTGATCCACACAGTTAAAGGCTTTAGGATAGTCAATGAAGCAGAAATTGATTTTTTTTTTTTCTGAAGTTCCCTTGCTTTCTTTGTGTTCCAGTGAATGCTGATGATTTGGTCTCTGATTCCTCAGCCTTTTCTAAATCCAGCTTATACAATTCCAAATTCCCGGTTCATGTACTGCTGAAGTCTAGGATTTTGAACATAACCTTACTAGCATGTGTAATAAGTGCAATAGTATGGTAGTTTGAGCATTCTTTGGCATTGCGCTTCTTTGGGATTGGAATGAAAACTGACCTTTTCCAGTCCTGTGGTCACTGCTGAGCTTTCCAAATTTGCTGGCATATTGAGTACAACACTTTAACAGCATCATCTTTTAGGATTTTAAATACCTCAGCGGGAATTCTGTCACTTCCACTAGCTTTGTAGTAATGCTTCCTGAGGCCCACTTGACTTTATACTCCAGAATGTCTGGCTCTAGGTGAGTGACCACACCACTGTGGTTATCTGGGTCATTAAGACTTTTTTTGTATAGTTCTTCTGTGTATTCTTGCCACCTCTTTTTAATATCTTTTGCTTCTGTTTGGTCCATTCCATGTCTGTCCTTTATTGTGCCCATCTTTAAATAAAATATTCCTTTGATAGCTCCAGTTTTCTTGAAGAGATATCTAGTATTTCCCATTGTATTGTTTTCTTCTATTTCTTGGCATTGTTCAGTTAAGAAGGCCTTCTTATCTCTCCTTCATAGTCTCTGGAACTCTGCATTCAGCTGGGGATATCTTTCCCGTTTCCCCTTGCCTCTTAAATTTCAATATTTAATAAAAGGTTATTTAACTTAGTTTCAATATGCAATCATTAAAAGGAAGGAGAAATATAGTAGAGAAGATTAACAGCATATATATCACCAAATTGTGCTGACCAACATCTAGACTTAAATGGCACGCTGGGAAGTCCCTCATTTGCAATCTGGGGTCCCAGCTGGGGGAAGGACCCTGGGTGATTCATCTGCTCCATGTGTGAGACTTCAGATTGTAGTTTCGGGGGCTACCACTTATAATTCCAGGCTGCAAACGGATATCGTTGTCAGTTTTCGTGCAAAAATGCAAATCTGGTTTTACATTAATTTTTCCTTTTTTAAAAACAGTTTTATTTGTTTGTTTTTGTCTGTGCTGGGTCTTTGTTGCTGTGCACAGACTGTCTGGCCTTGCTTAGGCTCTAGAAGGCACAGGCTTCAGTAGTTGTGGCACATAGGCTCCACTGCCCAATGGCATGTTCGATCTTTCCAGAGCAGGTATCAAAGCCAAGTCTCCTGCACTGTCAGGCAGATCCTTAACCAGTATAGCACCAGGGAAGTCCCATTATTTTAAATTTTTTACAATGCTGTTTGTTTGTTTGTGAGTATTTCATTAGACCCCAGGGAGTTAGCCAGGTCTCTAGGGGCTCAAGAATTCCAAGACTCATTCTTGGAATGAGTTTTATCTAAAGTGCCTCCTGACTTGCTTTGCTTGCAGGCAGGCATGGAATTCTGGCTGTGTCCAGGCAGGTCAGAAGCCAATAAGAGATCTGCTCTCCTGCTTCTGAAGCCTGAACAAAACTTCCTCCATTTTAATTTCTCTAACATGCCCCCACCTCCCAACCTTCCATTTCAGACACCAGTCATGAGTCCCAGGTTGTCACTTTGTATTTCTGCTGATCAACTAGAGGTTAATGAATGTGTTCATTGGCGACCCCATGGACTGTAGCCCATCAGACTTCTGAGTCCACTGAATTCTCCAAGCAAGAATACTGGAGTGGATAGCTATTCTCTTCAGGGGAATCTTCCCAACTCAGGGATTAAATCTGGGTCTCCCTCATTTGCTACAAATTCTTTAGGGCCTTAGCCACCAGGGAAACACCCATTATGTAGCAAAGTGATTAATTCCTTGGTCATTAGTGGTTAACTCAACCTCCAGCCTCTTTCCCCTTCCTTGGCAGTGGAGCTGAAAGTTCCAGCCATCTAATTACTGGCTGGTTCTCCTGGCAACCAGTCCTCTACCCTTAGGGGCTTTCTTAAAGTCATATTATTAACATAAACTCTGGCATAGTTTAAAGAGCCTGTTATGAATAACTAAAGATGATTCTTTCTTCTTTATTACTCTGGAGCTATTTCAGGATCTAGACACCAACAAAAAAAAAAGGTGGTCCTTTCACTTTTTCTCTTTCCAAAATCACTGTAGATGGTGACTGCAGCCATGAAATTAAAATTTGATGCTTTCACCTTGGAAGAAAAGCTATGGCAAACCTAGACAGCATATTGAAAAGCACAGACATTACTTTGCTGACAATAGTCAAAACTATGGTTTTTCCAGTAGTTATGTGTGGATGTGAGAGTTGGACTATAAAGAAAGATGAACATCAAATAATTGATGCTTTTGAACTGTAGTGTTGGAGAAAACTCTTGAGTCCCTTGGACTGCAAGGAGATCCAACCAGTCCATCCTAAAAGAAATCAATCCTGAGTACTCATTGTAGGGACTGGTAATGAAGCAGAAGCTCCAATACTTTGACCACCTGATGCAAGAAGCTGACTCATTAGAAAAGACTCTGATGCTGGGAAAGATCAAAGGCAGAAGAAGGGGACGACAGACGATGAGATGGTTGGATGGCATCACCAACTCAATGGACGTGAGTTTGAGCAGGCTCCGGGAGGTGGTAAAGGTCAGGGAAGCCTAGTGTGCTGCAATCCATAGGGTCACAAAGAGTCGAAAATGACTGAGCAACTGAACAACTCTCTTTTTAAAAAAATTAATTTTTTTTAAAAAAATTAGTTTTTTAAAATTAATTAGGCTGCCTCGGGTCTTAGTTGCAGCATGCTGGATCTTCGATTGTTACTGTGGCATGTGAAATCTTGCTTTACTTGAGGGCATGTGGGATCTAGTTCCCTGACCTGAGAAGGAACCCAGCCCTCAAAAGTTGGGAATGCAGAGTCTTTGCTACTGGACCGCCAGGGAAGTCCCCTTTCAGTCTTATCATTTAGGAAATTATAAGGACTTTAGGATTTGGCCAGGAGCCAAGACTAAAATATGTATTTCTTATATCATAATATTGTACCATGTAAGGTGAACTATTCATAGGTTCCAGGGTACTAGGGCATGGAGATATTTTGGGAGATATTATTCTGTCTAGTACATTTGGTGATAGAGTCTAAAATTGGTTCCAGTTAAAAAAAATAACTTTAGAGCCCAGAGTCCATCTGGATGCTGGTACAAATGTAAGCAATAATTCATAAAATATCAAGAAAACATTTCTCAACTCATCTAACCCTCACCTTTGCACATGGTCCGTGTTTGAAATAATCAACCAATAATTGGTTCTCTTTTTAGGTTGTTCCACACGTTTGAAAGAGATTTGGTAGCTGCTAATTTTGGATGAGCTAGGCTCCCGGTGTGCTGGAGAATTCATAATACCACTGTCTGCTGGGACCTCTAAGCAGATAAGGCAGAGGGTCCCTGGAGAAAGAGAACCAGGCATGGTTTTCTTGACATTAGAGCAAGGCCTAAGCTATTTTGTGATCTAAGCCTGACCATAATCCTTGATCAGGTCTCAGTATTTAATGGTCTTAAGGACAAAAGAATAAATGTGTTCTTAGGCAAGAAAAGTACAATAGCTAAGGAATAAATCAGTTATAAAGAGTCCCAGTTATGTTTCAGTGGTAAAGATAGCCAGTACGTGGGTTCTTGGTCTGTTTTGTGGAACTGACCCCTTCTCCGACCACATGCTCGATCACCAGATCTACTGGAATCTAAGGAATGATGATGTTGACCTTTTCTGACCCTGGAGATTTCAGTCAACTAAAGCTTGGACTTTGCCAACCTTAGTGCCAATTCTGTGCTGACTTCTTCTCTGCTCAAGTCCCTTCATGAATCTATGTGAACCCTTAGCTTCAAGCTTCTCCAGCTTTGTTGTTGGTGAGACACTGCTTTGGGAAAGATACCTGTTGTTCTTACTCACTGCAAGTAGTAATCCTTCCTTCTGCTCTTGGGCTTTTGGCTCTGTCTTTTAATTTAATACCCATTAAGAAGTGATCCCAGTTTCCAGGTAACAGAACAGTTCCTATTCCCTTTCTCTTAACCTGAGCAGTTTGGCGAAGTCAGGGAATAGGAATAGGAAAGGGAGTAGAAATTCCTGTTCTGTTATCTGAAAACTGGGATCACTTCTTAATGGGTGTTAGGCCAAAAGACACAGCCAAAAGCCCTAGTGCAGGGGAAGGAAGAATTAGGAAATAGCAATCCACTCAAGTATTCTTGCCTGGAGAATTCCGTGGGCAGACGAGTCTGGTAGGCTACAGTCCATAGAGTTACAAGGAGTCAGACACGACTGAGTGACTATCACTCACTCACTCAATTATTTCTTTACTGTTTTTCTTCCCTGTTGTATTGTGAATTTCATGAAGGCAGGCTCTCTGTTATTTTTCTGTATTCTGAGATTCTGATATGGTATCAGTTCAGTTCAGTTCAGTTCAGTCGCTCAGTCGTGTCCGACTCTTTGCAACCCCATGAATCACAGCATGCCAGGCCTCCCTGTCCATCACCACCTCCCGGAGTTCAATCAGACTCACGTCCATCGAGTCAGTGATGCCATCCAGCCATCTCATCCTCTGTCGTCCCCTACTTCTCCTACCCCCAATCCCTCCCAGCATCAGAGTCTTTTCCAATGAGTCAACTCTTCTCATGAGGTGGCCAAAGTACTGAAGTTTCAGCTTTAGCATCATTCCTTCCAAAGAAATCCCAGGGTTGATCTCCTTCAGAATGGACAAGTTGGATCTCCTTGCAATCCAAGGGACTCTCAAGAGTCTTCTCCAACACCACAGTTCAAAAGCATCAATTCTTCAGTGCTCAGCCTTTTTCACAGTCCAACTCTCACATCCATACATGACCCAGGAGAAACCACAGCCTTGCCTAGACAGACCTTAGTCGACAAAGTAATGTCTCTGCTTTTGAATATGCTATCTAGGTTGGTCATAACTTTTCTTTCTTTTTTTAAAAATAACTTTTCTTCCTTTTTTTTTTTTTTTAACTTTTCTTCCAAGGAGTAAGTGTCTTTTAATTTCATGGCTGTAGTCACCATCTGCAGTGATTTTGGAGCCCCCCAAAATAAAGTCTGACATTGTTTCCACTGTTGCCCCATCTATTTCCCATGAAGTGATGGGACCGGATGCCATGATCTTTGTTTTCTGAATGTTGAGCTTTAAGCCAACTTTTTCACTCTCCTCTTTCACTTTCATCAAGAGGCTTTTTAGTTCCTCTTCACTTTCTGCCATAAGGGTGGTGTCATCTGTGTATCTGAGGTTATTGATATTTCTCCCAGCAATCTTGATTCCAGCTTGTGTTTCTTCCAGTCCAGTGGAATAAAAAAAATTTTGCCAAATTTAAAAGGGTGCTAATAAGAAGATGGTAGTAAACATCACCGTGGGTTGTAGCAGTTACCTGCCAGGTTGGACTATTTTCACTAAGCAGTCTCTAGGTAGGAGTAGTATACTACTGCAAAGCCTAGCTCACTCCTGAAAAAAGGACCCAGGTACAAACTTGATTAGATCATTGCTGAAGAACTGATGCTTTTGAACTGTGGTGTTGGAGAAGACTCTTGAGAGTCCCTTGGACTGCAAGGAGGTCAAACCAGTCTATCCTAAAGGAAATCAGTCCTGAGTATTTATTGGAAAGACTGATGTTGAAGCTGAAACTCCAATACTTTGGCCACCTGATGTGAAGAAGTGACTCACTGGGTAAGATCCTGATGCTGGGAAAGATAGAAAGCAGGAGGAGAAGGGGTTGACAGAGGATGAGATGGTTGAATGGCACCACTGACTTGACGGACATGAGTTTGAGCAAACTTCGGGAGATGGTGAAAGACAGGGAAACCAGTCATGCTGCAGTCCATGGGGTCACAAAGAGTCAAACATGACTGAGAAACTGAACTGAATGAGCTGAGATAGATCAGCTTCCTCGAACAAGCTGCAGCTTTCTATTATAGGTGCAGTTACTGAAAAATACCTCAATTGGCTATTTTCTCCATCCACACTTTTCTATTTGTGTGAGGATGTGTGTGTATGTGGTTGTGTGTATATTTTCTGTTTTTGCTTAACTCTAATTTTCTACAGGACTTAATATTGGTATCCTCATATTGGCTGTGGGATGATATTGCAATGATTAGAGTTGCCAGGTATTGCCAAAATTTGTATACTTAAGTATTGTGCACAGTATTTATTAAATTGCTTGACATGTGTTAGGATATATTTATAAATAAAATTCTGAGAAATATGTAAATGAATTGTAATTCTATAATAACTGATTTAATTCTATGCAAACTGAGTTTATAGTTATTATGGAATATTTTATCTAATATAAAATATATGGGAAAATATAATTTGAAGTCACATTCAGTGATTAGATGAGAAGTCAGGCATTTATAGAAAGAGATGGCATTCAGTTCAGTTCAGTTCAGAGTATTATTCAGTTTGTATGTTTGCCACCTTATCCATTTTTGTCAGATATTTGGTTAGAGAAAAAAAAGAAGAGTTGAATCCTCTACTTTATTTTAACAGAATCACATAGGAGGAAACATAGTGGGCTAGCAGAAGCACTCTATTTAGTGCTGGGGCCTTGTATTTTGTACCTAATTCTGCTACTTTTGAACCAACATCAGTTAGGTGACCGATTTCATCACTCTCAGCCTCAGTTTCTTATCTGTAACTCCACAGCACTATCAAATGGGTCAAAAATCAAAGAAGGTAGAGAGAAGTTTTTATATCTTGCAAGGCACTATACAACACATAAAGTAAGGTATTTTGATGGGGCTCTTTAGCGTGAATGAAAGAAAATAATACTTGATGGTGACGGATGAGTCCACCTTAGCACAAGCATTCAAATTGAAGAGTCAAAGAGGTCTTCTAATGTTAGTCTGCACGGCCTCTTCTGGTCCCTTCAGACTCCACAGGCTTTTAAAGAAGACCACAGATTTTTAAAAATAGATTTCTCATTGTTAGAAAACTTGCTATGTGCAAATCTGATAAAGAAGAAAACAACCAAAGTCCTGTGATCCCACCCAAATGCTCTGTTAATTTTAAGGTTCAGTCAGGTAATTTGATCCATCTACCAATCTAGTCATTGATTTCTTACCTCTTTCTCTAGTATCCGTTGGCTCTAGGCCCTTTCGTGTTTCTGCAGAGTCAGCATGGAATGAGAGTCAGGAACTAGAGGAGAGTTGTTAAGGCTCAGAGGTTGAAGTTAATTTCGGTTGAATACATCTTGAGTTACAACTAAAGAGACTGAATGTAATTCTGGTCCTTGCTGGACCTACACCCATCCTAAGTTTGCTCTTCTCCAAACCTCATTGTATTGTCACAGAGTATCACAAATTGGTTAGCTTTCCGCCTCCCCTTCTTGTGTAAGAAGTTCACTATGACATACGGTGATGGTAAGCAGAGAAAAATGTTTTGCTAATTTTGAAGAGCCTTATTCTATTATTCTGTTTAATAGTAATAAATAGAAAATATAATAGATGCTATGATTTATGGGGCAACTTTTGGACACACTTGCTTCATTACTTCATTAAATGATTAGATTGTGGTTATGGCAAAAGTTTATGAACATCCTTCTAGCATTGTAGATAAGAAAACTGAGAGCTGAATTTCTGAATTCCTGTTCCTTGGGGGAATTTTCTACTTCTGTATATCTGGAACATCGTGGTCAGTTCATTTGGGGGTGATTGGGCTCTAGATAAAGTGGGGCTCTTGCTGTTGAAACTTACATTTATACTTGAAAATAAATGTATTAATTTATAATGAGGGCTTCCCTAGTGGATGAGATGGTAAAGAGTCCACCTGCAATGCAGGAGATGTGGGTTTGATCCTTGGGTTGAGAAGATCCCCTGGAGAAGGGAACTATACACTCACCAGTATTCTTGCCTGGAGATTCTCAAGAATGGAGGCTTAGTCCTGGGGGCTATAGTCCATAGGGTCTCAAAGAGTTGGACAGGACTGAGTGGCTAAGTACAACAATTTATAACAAGAATTGTCACTGTTAAATTTGACAGCTGGTTACAGTGAAATCATCCCAATGAAAAATCTACTTAGGAACAAGACCTGATGTTGTTTGGTGAATCTAGGACAAAGACAAAAGAAAGTCTCCCCTTACTTCATGACATCTTTTCTTCTACTCTTGGTAGCTGACTTCCAAGCAGTTAGGATTGATTGTCAATGGACCCTTGCTCCCGTATAGGACTAGAGAAATGGTAATAATTTGGCAAGAGCCTACAACCTACAGTTCAGTTCAGTTCAGTCTCTCAGTCGTGTGTGACTCTTTGTAACCCTATGGACTGAAGCACTCCAGGCTTCCCTGTCCATCACCAACTCCTGGAGCTTGCTCAGACTCACGTCTGTCTTGTTGGTGATCCCATCCAACCACCTCGTCCTCTGTCGTCCCCTTCTCCTGCATTCTATCTTGCCCAGCATCAGGGTCTTTTCCAATGAGTCAGTTCTTTGCATCAGGTGGCCAAAGTATTGGAGTTTCAGCTTCAGCATCAGTCCTTCCAGTGAATATTCAGGACTGATTTCCTTTAGGATGGACTGGTTGGATCTCCTCGCTGTCCAAGAGACTCTCAGGAGTCTTCTCCAACACCACAGTTCAGAAGCATCAGTTCTTTGGTGCTCAGCTTTCTTTATAGTCCAACTCTCTCATCCATATCCATGACCACTGGTAAAGCCATGGCTTTGAGTAGACAGACCTTTGTCAGCAAAGTAATGTCTCTGTTTTTTAATATGCTGTCTAGGCTTGTCATAGCTTCTTTTCTAAGGAGCAAGTGACTTTTAATTTTATGGCTGTAATCACCATCTGCAGTGATTTTGGAGCCCAAGAAAATAAAGTCTTTCACGGTTTCCATTGTTTCCCCATCTATTTGCCGTGGTGATGGGACCAAATGCCAACATCTTAGTTTTTTGAATGTAGAGTTTTAAGCCAGCTTTCCACCCTCCTCTTTTACTTTCACGCCAGCTTTTCACTCTCCTTTTTCACTTTCATAAAGAGGCTCCTTAGTTCTTCTTCACTTTCTGCCATAAGGGTGGTGTCATCTGCATATCTGAGTTTATTGATATTTCTCCCAGCAATCTTGATACAGCTTGTGCTTCATCCAGCCCGGCATTTTGCATGATGTACTCTGCATATAAGTAAAATAAACAGGGTGACAATATTATACAATCTTGATGAACTCCTTTCCCAATTTGGAACCAATCCTTTGTTACATGTCCAGTTCTAACTGTTGCTTCTTGATCTGCATACAGATTTCTCAGGAGGCAGGTAAAGTGGTGTGTTATGCCTATCTCTTGAAGAATTTTGTACAATTTCTTGTGATCCACACAGTCAAAGGCTTTAGTGTAGTCAAAAAATAAAGCCGAAGTAGATGTTTTTCTGGAATTCGCTTGCTTTTTCTATGACCCAGTGGATGTTGGCAATTTGATCTCTGGTTCTTCTGCCTTTTCTAAATCCAGCTTGAACATGTGGATGTTCTCAATTCAGGTACTATTGAAGTCTAGCTTGGAGAATTTTGAGTATTACTTGGCTAGCGTGTGAGATGAGTGCAAATGTGCGGTAGTTTGAACATTCTTTGGTGTTGCCTTTCTTAGGGATTGGAATGAAAATTGACCTTTCTCAGTCCTGTGACCACTGCTGAGTTTTCCAGATTTGCTGTCATATTGAGTGCAGCACTTTAACAGCATCATCTTTTAGGATTTGAAATGCCTCAGCTGGATTTCCATCACCTCCACTAGCTTTGTTTGTAGTGATGCTTCCTAAGGCCCACTTGACTTCATACTACAACCTATCTGGCAAGCCAAATTCATACTAAATAGAATACTATATGAGACATTTTATTAGATGAGCAATCTAAGTTTTCCTCCATTATAAACCTGTTTTCATTACTTCTCTCCCCAGAATTTTATATTTTGAAACTTTTAAAAATTATATTTGTTAAATAATAATGCATTTATTTTTCTCTCTCTCTCTTTTAACTAATCAGACACTAAAGCTTCTGATTAGTAAGAGAAAATGAGTGTTCCCACATTTGGTTGGTATAATTATAACTGAAAGTAAGTAAATGTGATTTTTGGGTTTGTGTGAATAGTCTTATCGTGGGTAAATGTGAGGTTTCTTTTAGGCTTAAAAAAATTAAGGGAACATTTAAATAAAAGTAGAGACTATTACCTGCCGTAATAGATCAACCGATAATTATCAGCTCTTTCATACCTCTCCACTTCATCCCTCCTGGATTATCCTAAAGTAAATCTCAAGCATCATATAATTTCATGCATAAATATTTCAGTATTAATCTCAACATGTAAGATAAGGACTTAGGAAACATAATCATAGTATATTATTCCACCTAAAAATTAGCAATAATTCCTTACTATTATATAGCTAGTCTGTTCAGGTTTCCCCAATTATAACTTAATTTTTTAAATAGATTGTTTATATAAAGATGCACATAAGTACCATGCATTTTTAAAGACTGTTATATCTACATCTCTTTCTTCTATATGTTTCCTCTTTCTCTTGGCTCTTTTCTATTGTCTTTTTCTTTTTTTTTTT
>SJYC01019171.1:0-28757 GCA_006408675.1 Madoqua kirkii | reverse complement strand
GTTCATCGAGTCCGTGATGCCATCCAGCCATCTCATCCTCCGTCGTCCCCTTCTCCTTCTGCCCCCCAATCCCTCCCAGCATCAAAGATTATTAACCCTGGGATTTCTTTGGAAGGAATGATGCTAAAGCTGAAACTCTAGTACTTTGGCCACTTCGTGCAAAGAGTTGACTCATTGGAAAAGACTTTGATGCTGGAAGGGATTGGGGGCAGGAGGAGAAGGGGATGACTGAGGATGAGATGGCTGGATGACATCACTGACTCAATGGATGTGAGTCTGAGTGAACTACGGGTGTTGGTGATGGACAGGGAGGCCCGGCATGCTGTGATTCATGGGGTCGCAAAGAGTCGGACACAACTGAGCGACTGAACTGAACTGAGGTTGTGATAGTTTAGTAATTGGGAATTTTTCCCTTTATGTGACCTAACAGTTTTCCACATAGGAGAGGAAATTATCATATAGTTTCATAAGAAGGAAACTTTCCTAGATCCCATCATGGGTATAACTGAATTTTCAGTTTTTTGTCTGGAAAAAGTTGATCACTCAGTAAAGTTTATGAGTCATTGGATCTGAAAGTTTATGGACTCTGCCAGAAAATTCTCAGGAGGCATTGCGATAGACACTTCAGCTTTTTAGAGGTGGTGGATTTGCTGTAGATAATCTCTCAGAATCCCTTCTTGTTTTATGATTTTTTGATAAATATCTCTATAATTGAGATTAAAAAAAAAAAAAGATTACCAGCAACCTCCAAAAACCTGGGAGGAGCAGAGAGCCATTTTCCGTCAGTAGTTTTCAGTATTTTAGAAGGAAGGCATTAGATAAACATAAGGCATTTTTTGTTATTACTGTTACCATTACTTGTTATCATTTATGGAGCACCTGTCTCACTAATGCAATTGCTTACAGGAGCTGCAATTTTATTCCTGATGGCCACTCTTTGTCATTATGTAATCAGTGGTAAATCACATACCATCTAAATGTTGTGGTTGGATTTCTTGTTTCTTTCAAACTCCAGCCTCAGAATACTGTTTCTGTCCTATTTATCAATGAGCCACTAATGGAAATTTTTTAGGAACATATGGTGCTGGGTGCACAGGAGAAGAAAACATATTAAAAACCAAGGAAACTCCAACTGATTACCCCATCACAGTTCTTATTACCTCAGAAAACTATTAAAAGAACATTAATAAGTTTTCCATGCCTGGATTCATTTTTATAACCAATTGCTAAATTGCCTTTTTATTTACTTCCAAATTTGCAAACATAATTTCCAAACCTATGCTTTTATTTACTAATGTACAGCTCATTGTATATCAGTATATGTGTGTTTTTTTGGGTAAATTACCATTTTTTTCCTTATTCAAAAACTTTGAGTGTTATTCTGCAAGATTCCTGCCAACAGTTTCCAGTTTGCATGCCATGGGATGATATATTGACCTGATGGACTTGGGCAGTTTCACTGGCAAAACTAATAGCTTCTTCTGATAAAGTAGAGAAAGGCCTTGTTGCAGAAATCAGTTTATTTATTCTTTATTTACTTCTTGTCAAAAAACTTAAAAAAATGTTGATTAGAAATTTGGAATCCCTTTAAGTGTGCGGTTTTACATAATGAATCAAAGCACTACTCTAGCTATTACCCTTTCTCTGACATTGAAGTGAAGTGTTATTTTCTTAGTTGTGTCTCTGACTCTTTGCGACCCCAGGCTGTAGGCTCGGGTTGCAGAGAGTTCTCTGTCAGGCTCCTCTGTCCATGGGATTCTCTGGGCAAGAACAGTGGAGTGGGTTGCCATTCCCTTCTCCAAGGGATCTTCCTGATTCGGGTATCCAATCCATGTCTCCTGCATTGCAGGCAGATTCTTTACCATCTAAGCTACAAAGTATGTTCTCTTTCTCTGACATTACTAACATTTATATTTTTAATTCCAATAACATGAAAGTTTTCCCATTGTAAAGTAAAATAACAGTAAGGAAAATCATGGTTCATCTTTTGGATATTTATATCTATAAGAAATAATTAGCCCAAATTAAGAAACACAAGCTGGAATCAAGATTACCGGAAGAAACATCAATAACCTCAGAAAAGCAAATGACATCACCATTATGGCAGAAAGTGAAGAGGAACTAAAAAGCCTCTTGATGAAAGTGAAAGAAGAAAGCGAAAAAGTTGACTTAAAACTCAACATTCAGAAAATGAAGATCATGGCATCTGGTCCCATCACTTCATGGGAAATAGATGGGGAAACAGTGGAAAGTTTCAGACTTTATTTTTTGGGCTCCAAAATCACTGCAGATGGTGATTGCAGCCATGAAATTAAAAGACGCTTACTCCTTGGAAGAAAAGTTATGACCAACCTAGATAGCATATTCAAAAGCAGAGACATTACTTTGTCGACTAAGGTCCATCTAGTCAAGGCTATGGTTTTTCCAGTGGTCATGTATGGATGTGAGAGTTGGACTGTGAAGAAGGCTGAGCGCCAAAGAATTGATGCTTTTGAACTGTGGTGTTGGAGAAGACTCTTGAGAGTCCCTTGGACTGCAGGGAGATCCAACCAGTCCATTCTGAAGGAGATCAGTCCTGGTATTTCTTTGGAAGGACTGATGCTACAGCTGAAACTCCAGTACTTTGGCCACCTCATGAGAAGAGTTGACTCATTGGAAAAGACTGTGATGCTGGGAGGGATTGGGGGCAGGAGGAGAAGGGGATGACCGAGGATGGGATGGCTGGATGGCATCACGGAATCAATGGACATGAGTCTGAGTGAACTCCGAGAGATGGAGATGGACAGGGAGGCCTGGTGTGCTTCGATTCATGGGGTTGCAAAGAGTCGAACATGACTGAGTGGCTGAACTGAACTGAAGCTGATTATAGTCTGTTCCAACCCCCCCTCAACCTTTGGAAATTGTTCTTCCTGTTTTTTTCAAACAATTGGGAATTTGTGCACTACAGAGAAAGCGTAAGTTAGATGTGCCATTTCTAAGAATCTGTGCCCAAATGGCACTTGCATTAATTTTCCATGTCTGAAAGACCATCACTGTTACCTGCTTCATTTTGGGACACTACTGGTTAGCATCTCTTTAGTTACTTTGAAAGCTGTTGGCCGTAAACACTTGAGAATGATGATGCGTGTGTGCGTGCATGCTAAGTCACTTCTTTTGTATCTGACTGTTTGCGACGCCATGGACTGTAGCCCGCCAGGCTTCTCTCTCCATGGGATTCTCCAGGCAAGAATACTGCAGTGGGTAGCCATTCCCTTCTCCATGCGATCATCCCAACCCAGGGACTGAACCCCCTCTCCTCCATTTCCTGCACTGGCAATTGGTTTCTTTGCCACTGAGCTGCCTGGGAATTCCTAATGATGCATGTCAAAGTCACTCAGTTGTGTCCAACTCTTTGCAACCCATGGACTGAAAAGTCCATGGAATTCTCCAGGCCAGAATACTGGAGTGGGCAGTCTTTCCCTTCTCCAGGAGATCTTCCCAACCCAGGGATTGAACCGAGGTCTCCTGCATTGCAGGTGGATTCTTTACCAGCTGAGCCACCAGGGAAGCCCAAATTATGCTGCATAATGCCCCATAATTAGTTGTGTTGATATTTTAAAATTATTCTTATTTAACTACGGATCATCTACCCAAGTGTATTTGTGTGTGTTTTTTAAATGTTTGTTTGCTTTCGGCTGAATCAGGTCTGTCTTGTAGCCTGAGGAATGTTGCATTGTGGTGATCGGGCTCAGGAGTTGTGGCGCTTGGGCTTAGTTGCCCTGCAGCCTCTAGTATCTTTTTTCTCAGACCAGGGATTGAACCTGTGTCCCCTGCATTGGAAGGCGATTGTTTACCACTGGACCACCAGGGAAGTCCCAGTTATTTGTATTTTAAAGAATAATTCTTTTATGTATTCTTGACCCTTTACTTGGTGGGTGCTTCAGCAGTCTGGTTTGGTAAAAAATTCTCAGCAGTGTTGAAAGTAGTTTTGAGGAAAGAAATTTTGTCCAGGCCTTATACCTGCATCATGTGAGTGAGGGTTACCAGTGAGGAAGACTGGGCTCAGGGTTCTTTTGTGTGTTAAAGTGTCATATCAGTCTGTCTCTCCCTTTAGTACACAGTGTAAGTGTCTTTTATAAGTGTTTTGGGAGAGGGGAGCTCAAAACAAGAAACATTTATTACCTCACTGTTGCTATGAGTTAGGAATTAAGGAGTCACTTACGTTGATGGTTCTGACTCTTGATTCCTCATGACATTATAATTAAGATGCTGGTCAGGACAGTTGTCATTTAAGACTTGATTGTGGCTGGAGAATCATGACTGCTAGCTGGAGACCTCAGTTATAAACTTATTTTAAAAGTACTTTGAGATAATATGTTGCTTGGAGACATGTATTTATATTTTTCCTTTCTAGTATTGAGACATAACTGACATATAACACTGTAAGTTTAAGGTGTATAGCCTGTTGGTTTGATATGTTAATGTCTTTCAGTAGGATTACCGACATAGCTTAGCTTACAGTTCTATCACGTCACATAATTATCATTTCTTTTTTGTAGTGGGGACAATTAAAAATCTGGTCCCTCAGTGATTTTCAAGTTTATACCACAGTATTGTTGAGTATCACTAAGCTGTGCATTAAATCTGGGTGCTTGGTGGTGTAGTCCCTAAGTCGTGCCCGACTCTATGACTCCATGGACTGTAGCCCACCAGGCTCCCCTGTCCATGGGAATTCTCCAGGCAAGAATATTGGAGTGCGTTGCCATTTCCTTCTCCAGGGATCTTCTCAACCCAGGAATCGAACCTAGATCTCCTGCATTGTAGGCACATTCTTTACTGACTGAGCTACGAGGGAAGCCCCATAGCTTCCCTGGGACTTATTGATAAATAAATCTGGGACTTCTTATTTGCTCCGTCCTTGCACTGCATCCCCCCACATTTGCCACCCCAGCCTCTGGGAACCACCATTCTACTCCATGTGTTTACCAATCTCGCCTTGTTAGATTCTATGTTCTGTGTGACTTATCTCACTTAGCATCAATCTATTCACGTTGTTGCAGATGGCAGGATCTTCTCCTTTCTCATGACTGAATAATATTCCACTATGTATGTGTGTGTGTGTGTATATGTGTACACACACGTACACACACACCCCTCACGTCTTCTTTATCCATTAAACTTTTTTTATTCATTAATCTGTTGAGGGATGCTTAGACTGTTACCCTGTCTTGGATATTGTGAGCAATGCTGCAAGTGGATACGGGAGCACAGTTTATCTCCTCGCCCTGTTTTTATTTTCTATGTATATATACCCAGAAGAGGAATTGTTGGATCATATGGTATTTCTATTTTTAATTTTTTGAGTAGTCTCCATTCGGTTTTCTAGATAGTGCTGCAGAAACTTACATTACTGCTCAGGGGTTCCCTTTTCTTCCTATCCTCAGCAACACTTGTTGTTGTTATTTTTTTTATTTTAGGTTAGCCAGAGAATGCCCATGTAAAAGTGTCCACAAAATGATTTGAAATGGTTTGAAACTTACTTAATGAATGCCATTAAATTCTGTCTGATTATCAGTACCAGCTTTTTTTTTTTCTTGTCTGTATCCAGAAAAATTTGAATTGTTTTTTGTTGTTGTTTATGGATTCAGAATTGAAATTTAGAGATTAAAAATAATATTTGTGTTTAAAATAGAAATATCCCAATTGAGAGCCATAATGTGATCAAAGTTATAAAAAGAAGCTTTTCCTTCTTTTTAGTTAGACCACAGACATAACAGCTTGAGTGTTGTGGGAAACTTGAGCTTTTTAGATTTGTCCTTCAGCTCTTGCTTGGCTTTGTAGTCTGTATTTTTGATATTTAGTTCCCTTCGGTAATGTCTTAAGAAGGCAATCAGATTTTTTGTAACTCTTCCAAAATCTACTTTGTAAATTGTATATCCTACATAATCTCAGTGGCCTAAGATTTTTCCCTAAAGTGGATTTTTATGTTTCTATTTAGTTTATTATTCCCATTTAATTCACTGTTTTGTGGGGAATCTCAGTAGATTATGGTGAATAGCCAGATAGAATTTAATTAATTCTGCTAACTCTATCCAAGCTGCTGTTTCATTGCTGTTCTCTAATACCCCTTTTCAGAGGAGTATTTTTTATAACTTTTAGTATCTAATGCTGATACTGTGGGCACATTCCTTTATTCATTTTATGTGATTTCTTCGTTCCCATTTTTGCTTGAGTTGCTCAGTTGAGCAGCTTCACCTATCCTTTATACAATAAGCTTTCCTATATTTAATAACTATTATTAGATTATCCTTATGCTGTCTTTTCTTCAGCCACAATAATCTCACTTCCTTTAAGCTTTATTTCTATACTCCTTTTATTCCAGGCTTTAATGATTTTAGTGGCTTCTTCTAGATCTTCTTTAGAAAAGAGTAGAATGAGATTATAAAATGAACCTCCTGCTAGAAGTGTGCTTATCGTTTATCCTCTATATCAGTCAAATTCTTGAGACCCTCAAACTGAAGCCTCTATAGGAACATTTATTATTTTTTCAAATATGGCCATAAAAATCGACTTTGCAATCATATTGAGTCATCTTGACAGTGCTGTGAATGACAGAAACTAATCTTATCTGCTGGCTAACATTTTTAAAATGATAAATGGACCCTCAGTCTTTATTTAGCCTATAAATGAAATTAGGCTTATCTTATTTCTGCAAGAAATAGCATTACTTAGAAAATTTTGAGTTATACTTTTCTGAACAAAGTTAAATAGTAAAGGCTAGGGGCTACAATTTGATTATTATTATACACATAATTTTCTTGCTTGGATTTTAGCATCTAAATAATGGTACTCTGGGAATATGAAAGTGTTAAGAACTCAGCACATATTTCCTGTAGAGAACAAAAGTCCTCATCATCTATGCCTGCAGCCATGCTTAAAAAATATACCCAGATAGACTGAAAAATACATGCTTAAAATAAATTTTTACCAGGTATTTGTGCTTTGATTTTTTTTTTTTTTTAGCTCTAAAGTAAATTTTTAAATCTTGATAATCACACAGCATGTCTAGGACTACTAATGTTTTCATTGTTTTGTCTGCCTTCCATCTAGTCTCCTAATCATTTAGAGATAAGTTAAATTGAAATCTAGTATAATTCCTGCTGGTAAAGTGATTTTTATAGTAACTTCCGCCATTCATTCATTTTCCTGGGAGGGCACTGATTTACTTTATTTTTTTATGTGGTTCAGTCTTTGTTTTGAAACTGTCTTTTCTTTGTGCGTCAGGATCAAGGACTTTACAACCCATTTTTATCGACTCCTTTAACAAATTAGGTCACCTCACAGTGTCTAATTCCTTTTTCTTCTACATTTTAACTGAAGTTTTAGAATCTCTACACTGTTGTTTTGTTTTTTTTTTTCCTTTCTTCTGTTCTTGATCTCCAAGACCATGCTAAAGAGTTTGTTAGATGGTATTTTGTCAAATGTGAGGTTTAACCAAATCAAAGGAATTAAAGAAGTCACCTTTTATGTTCTGACAGGATATTGATGTGCTGAGTTGATTGGCTGTGGGAAAAACCTTGTTATCTTCCATTTGTAGATTTCCTTCCTTCTTTCTCCTGGTCAGCATGTTTCAGTTTTGTATCTCATACATTAAATAAGATAAGATTTGAATGAGTAGGAGGATAACTCTTTACCTTTTGTCCTGATTATTATGATTTCTTTTTAAATTCTCCTTCAGTTTGTGCTTTTAAAAGTCAGGGGATCTGTGTATATGCTTGATGTTTGAAAAGTTGCCAGGGAAACAAAAAGCCAGTTAAACAATTTGGTTTTTAACTATGTTACAGTGATTTCTCTGCCAGATACAGAAATGAGAGATTTACACCCCCCACCCTTTTATACTTTAGGTCAGGACTCCTCTTTTATGGAGAAAACACTATAGTAATGCCTCATTTAGTCATCATCATTAAGAAATGAAGTATTTCTCAAAAGTTAATTTTCCAGATAACTGAATTCTCCCTCTGGGAATCAGATTGGTGTTCAATGGACATCTAGTTAAATACAAGTGAGAATCTGAGCTCCTCCAGTGGCCAGATGTTCAGCGAGTGGTTGAACTTCTCTGTGCCTCAGTCTCCTCTCTTCTAAAGATGAAGTTGTAGTAATACCCCACTTCAGTGGGTTATTCTGAACATTAAATGTCTGTAAATTGGACAGCACTTGATACCAAGTAGCCATTTAATTCATATCAGGTTCTTTCATTTTTCCTTTTAAATATGATAACTTGATTTACCTTCCCTTTTCTCTTTTCCTTCAGATTCTCATGGTTGTAGAATCATATAGATTTTACATTCAAGTAATTTTTTTTTAATCTTCCTTTCCATATTTGCTGTAGGTTCCCCAGTTCAGATGTTTTTCATCACTGCCTTGAACTGTTTCAGTGAATATCGAAATGAATATTTAAAGTCATCTTTATATTTAAAGTCATCTAAATATTCAGTGAATATTTAAAGTCATCTAGTTTCGCTGCTCTTCTAAGACTTGTTCTCTCTGCGTTATTTCTTCAAGTTTTCCAGTCTGTCTTGATGGCTTACACATGCCGGTTCTACTTGGACCCTGTCTAGCCTCAGAGAGTGCCTGATCCCAGTCTCTCATTGCAGCCCTTGTGGTACATGAGGTGGCCATCACGTTCTAACAGTCCTCTTCTTTTTCAGGTGAAAGCCCTCAGTTTATATGTGTTTCCAGTACGCTTGGCTTCTTTTTGATATTCTTGCCTATTTCTGTTGGTTCAGATCTCTCTTAAAAAAAAAAAAGACACTTTTTTCCAGATAAGATTTTCCCTATCCAGAGGAGAATTGTATGATGTATTTTTCTTATTCTTGGTACTGTATATCTGCTAATTTAATCTGATATTACTCTAGATATATTTTAGAGCTAGTTACTCTGTTGATTCATATTGACTTTTAAGTGTTCTTCCTTGGTGTTATTTTAAAGCTAAATTTGTCCACTTTGTTTTTTATTAGGATCGTATTTGCCAAATAAGCTTCCCAAAGGCAGACCCCTTATCTCTCTGGTATCTGATAACTGTGACCTCAGCATCACATAGGATTATAGATCCATAATAAGTGAAAGTGAAGTCACTCAGTCGTGTCTGACTCTTTGAGAGCCACGGACTGTAGCCCACCAACCTCCTCCGTCCAAGGGATTCTCCAGGCAAGAATACTGGAGTGGGTTGCCATTTCCTTCTCCAGGGGATCTTCCCAACTCAGGGATCAAACCCAGGTCTCCCACATTGCAGGCAGACACTTTAACCTCTGCACCACCAGGGAAGCCCCTAATAGGTGCTCCCTAAAAACAAATCTTTAACTGTAGGCCTGACCTGTTTCAAAGCAGAATGTACTGTGTTCAGTTGTGTTAAGTACCAGGCACTTTTAGGTGTAAGAGGAATGGCCTTCCTATTTTTTATTACCTCCAGCAGAATCATTAGTTTAGGTTTTTCTGTATTGTATCACCCATTTTTATGAGTTACAGAAGCACCCAAACTTAGCTGAGATACAACTTCAGGAGTGTGGTCTACTGTTGCCTAACCCCACAAACGAGGGCATGGTGCCAGATTCCTCATTATTACCTGTAATTCTCTTTCTGATGTGTCCATTTTAGCTAGGCTACAATCTTTAGTTAGTGCAATAGAACATGAATCTAGGTGTTGCTGTAAAGCAGGAGTCCCCAGCCTGTAGGCCACAGACTGGTATTGGCCCATGGTCTGTAAGAAACCAGTCCTCACAATAGGTAGGCAGCAGTGGGCAAGCTGGCGAAGCTTCATCTGTATTTATAGCTGGTCCCCATCGCTTGCATTACTGCCTGAGGTCCACCTCCTCGCAGAGCAGTGGTGACATCAGAGTCTCATAGGAGTGAGAACCTTCCAGTGAACTGTGTGCATGGGAGGGACGGAGGTTATGCAGTCCTTATGACAATCGTCCTGGAAGCATCCCCCCTCCCTCCCCCATTCTCTGTGGAAAAACTGTCTTCCGCGAGACTGGTCCGTGTGCCAAAAAATTTGGGGGTTGCTGCGGTAAAGATCTTTTGTAGATAGGATTAAAGCCCATAAGCAGGTGCCTTGATATGGGAAATTGTCCTGGGTAACCTGGACGGCCTGGTTCTGCTAGCAAAAGGCCTGAAAGCAGAGCTGTAAGCTTCCAGAAGGAGAAGTTCTGTGACAGCCTCACCTCCTGCCTGAGGGTTAGTGCCTGCCCTGTGGAGTTAAGACTTCCCTCGCTAATGCCCAGACCATCTTACCTGCCTGCTGAGAGATCTGTGTGCAGGTCAAGAAGCAGCAGTTAGAATGGGACATGGAACAATGGATTGGTCTATAAATTAGGAAAGGAGTACGTGAAGGCTGTCTGTTGTCACCCTGCTTATTTAACTTACATACAGCGTACATTGTGCAAAATACCAGACTGGATGAAGCAAAGCTAGAATCAGGATTGCCAGGAAAAATATCAATAACCTCAGACAGGCAGATGATACCACCCTTATGGGAGAAAGCAAAGAGGAACTAAAGACTCTCTTGACGAGGGAGAAAGAGGAAAGTCAAAAAACTGGCTTGAAACTCAACATTCAAAAAACTAAGGTCATGGCACCCGGCCCCATCACTTCATGGCAAATAGATGGGGAAACAATGGAAACAATGATAGACATTATTTTCTTGGGCTCCAAAATCATTGCAAATGGTGACTGCAGCTATGAAATTAAAAGACGCTTGCTCCTTGGAAGGAGAGCTATGACAGCAACCTAGACAGCGTATTAAAAAGCAGAGACGTTACTGACAAAGGTCTGCCTAGTCAATGCTATGGTTTTTCCAGTAGTCATGTATGGATGTGAGAGTTGGGTCATAAAAAGAGCTGAGTCCCCCAAAATTGATGCTTTTGAATTGTAGTGTTGGGGAAAACTCTTGAGTCCCTTGGGCATTAAGGAGATCAAGCCAGTTCATCCTAAAGGAAATCAGTCCTGAATATTCATTGGAAGGACTGACGGCTGAAGCTCCAATACTTTGGCCACGTGATGCAAAGAACTGACTCCTTGGAAAAGACCGTGATGCTGGGAAAGATTGAAGATGGAAGGAGAAGGGGAAGCTAGCCCTTCTCTTTTTAAGGTTTCCCATTTAGGGCCCCACAGACAGAGGATGAGGTGGTTGGATGGCATCACCAACTCAGTGAACATGAGTTGAGCAAGCTCTGAGAGATGGTGAAGGATAGGAAAGCCTGGCATGCTGCAGTCCATGAGGTTGCAAAGAGCTGAACATGACTGAGCGGCTGCACAATGACAGCAACAGGTGTTTCCCAGTTCCTTGCTATCTCTTAATCTGTATCTCCTACTAGTTCTTTCTCTAGTTAAACCATGACCGATACATTACCCTGTTCACAGAGTGGTTCCTGATTATTTTATAATGAATAGTGTGATGCAAAGCACAGATCCTAACTCACCAGTCTATTCCTAAGTTACAGATTATAAAAGACTTTTGCTGTGTGAGAAATGCCCCTGTTTTGCAGACTTTTCATCTTGTAATTTTCTGGTCTAGAGCATATAGGTAGATTATGTTCCTATAATTTTAGTTGTTTTGAAATTGCTCTGTGTACTTCTTTGGAAGGAGAAAAGCAGCTGCTGTGCTTTTTGATTTACCGTATTCAGTCGTTCAGTGTCGACTTTGTGAGCACAAGGTTTAAATGTGAATGTTCTAGAGCAGCAGTGAGAGAGCTGATACGGGGAAGTGTCAGTTATTCTGAGTTGCATTCCAGGATTCCGTCACATGCTGACATAGTGCCAAAGCATATGGAATATCCATATGGTGTTTCTTTTGGGCTTTTTACCACCTGTAATCTAGCTGATTTTCATTCACTTAAATTTGTCCAAGAGGTAAGCAAACTAAATATGGAAATGGAAATAATATGCCAGTGTTAAAATGCCGAAGTTTGGGATGAGTTACTGTTATTATACTAATTACCAAGGGGAGGAAAATCATTAAATGAGTGCATTAGTACGACAGCAGTCGTGTTTCTATCACCTCATTAACAGCGGGAAGCAGCGTATCCATTTCTGACTTGTGGAGTGGAAAGGGAAATTAATTTTTTTATTTTATCGAGTCTTCATTTGAAGATAGAGTTAGATCATTTGGGGCATCTTTAAAAGTAATAATGAATTTAAATATGTCTTCATGGTTCAGGAATAATGGTATTGTGAATGGCATTGACTTGGAGTTTTGATTGTGTTATAAAAAGTAATAAAACTGGTTGCATTCTGACTGCATGGTATTGCAGTTGTTTTGTATCATTAAGAACCTTTGATTTCAGAAATGAAAAAGCAAAACAAAAAACAAGGTTCCATTGAGCCATGATTACCAGACCTCATAAAGATGCTTCTCTAAGCTCCAGACAGAGTTATTGGTTTATGTGTCAGCTAGCATTGTTTTGCCCTGCATCTTAAATGTTTTAGCTTCTCTTCAAAACGACTGTTCTAATAGACAGGGCAGAAGTCATCCAAGGTGTCTTGGTGCTACTGTTATTATGTAAAACCAGAAGGTTCTTCTTGTTTACAGGCTAGTGAACATTGACAACTTTTAACCAGAGGTATTTTATTTTACCCCCATGTTAGGGAATTTGAGGGATAATTATTGATATTTGAAATTATTTCAAAAGCCAGATACCCTAGGCATTGCCTCCTTTCCACCACAGCCAACTTCTAGGAACATGTAGCAGATGAGACAGTTACTCTAAGTTTCCTTTGCTAAAACTTGGTGGTGACTTGGAATGGGGGAGACAAGAAGGAGATTTCTGCCAACTGGTGATCATACACGTCTCATCAACACAGCCAGCCCCGTCAGCCTCCACCATATTCAAAAACACAGCCAGCCCCGTCAGCCTCCACCATATTCATAGCCCCTGGCAGTGTCTGGTGCAAAGTACTAAACATCATCGTTTCTTGAAAGTAAAAATTCATGTTTTTCATATTTAAATGTTTCTGAAAGCAGGGCACGTCTTACCATTAATGTTATGCTTACCCATCTTTTCAAGCATTTTTATTAAATATTTGAACACAATGTGTTTGAGCTATCAAAGGAAGGAGCACAGTTTACCCTTCCTTATCTCTGATCTCTCTGCATGTTGCATATTTGAAGGGTATCAGATTACCACACAAGAGCTCTAATATAAAACCCTTGCCATTGACCAGCGGATCAGTAACATTGGGCAAGTTGCAGTTTATCTCAGGCACTGATTCTTTGCTGATAAAATAGGGGCAGCATTTTATATCCTACTTAATTTACAGAATTATTGAGAGAATCAAATAAGTAGTTCTATTTTATGCTTAAAATAAAGGTGCATAAAGTTTTTTGTGCAGTGTGATATACATGATATACATGTAAAAGATTCTCTTATATGACAATGTGTCTATAATTTATTTCTTTTCCTTCCCACTGCCTCAGTTAAGTCTTTTCCTTCCTCATGTTGGGATTATGTCTGATTTGCTACTAAATAAATTTCCCATCTCTGGCTTTTTTAGACTGTGTCGAGTAGTCCTGAAATGTGATTCCAAATATGCTACTTTCCTTTTCAAGACTTCTTCATGGTGCCACTTGTCTACTCTGCCAGCTGTTATTTTTCTCCTTATCCTTCTTCCTCCCATTCCATTCCCTCAACTACTCGCTTTGCTTTAAATTCTCTACTTGCCATCTGTATGCCTTTCAATGTGCTGAGTCCTTTTCTCCCTTTCAAACCCAGTTTGTATTTACTCCGTAAAATCTGATCTGTCTTTCAAGGTCCATCTCAAGTACAAATTTCCACCCTTATTTATTTCCCGTACTTTACCAGACCTGCTTTTTCTTTACTAGAGATGCCATAGACAATGGGAACCAGGAATAAGGGTTGAGAGGTATTATGACCCAATTTGACTTTCTGTTGTTCCCAACACAGTGAGAGATGATCTCAGGTTTTATTCTGCTGCTGGAAAATTAAAAGTTGTGATAGGTTTTTAATCTGTTGTGTAGCATGTCATCCACCACTGTCTTCCGTCCCTACCCACATCTCTTCTATGGTACTTATATTTTCCTTTACTTATTAAGTAGATGGATGGTACGTAGATCTATAAATATTCCCTTTTTATATAATAGATGTTTTAAATAAATCTTATAAGGTAAATTCTTAGAAAGCATACTGTTTAGAGAATACAGCAGTGAGCTATGTTGAAAGTAAAAATTCACTTGGTATATTGAAAAATTTCACAGTTCATCTGTTATTTAGATTTTTATACATCAGCCTTTTAAAGGTAATACTGATACTTTATCCCATGTTAAGTGGTAATGTCTATAGGAGTGCAGCCCTGGCCGATTCCTGAAAGCTGTAAAATGTTGATAGGCCATATTACCTTAGGTTGCTCAAGTTTTAAGTTTTGGTTCTCAGTCATTTAATACTGTGCTCTACAAGTCTTCTTTGCTAGTACGATTTGAGTAACAAGAATCGTGGAAAATAGGTTTACAGTCTAACTTTCTAAGCTCTCTACATCAGAAATAGATTTGTTATCATCTGGATCTCCGGTAGAGAATTTCATTGCTTCTGTCCTCTCGCCTTTATTCAGTGCTAGGCCAGATTTACATGGGCCTGCATGATCTGTGCTTCAAAACGTGCCGCAGTCCGACTTAGCCCGCACCACTCCCAACAAAATTACCATGAACCAGAATTCCAGTCACAGGGCTCATTTCAGGTCTTAGGTTTTATGGCCATTGTCATTTTGTTTTCATTACTATACCTGAACATTCTCCTTTCCTGAGCCTGCCTGCCGTGTTACAGGTGAGCATCCTGCGTGCCGCTTTTTGTCAGGAGAGCCTCATCTGATCTCTGAAGAGTTCAGTGTCTTCTCTTTCCTGTTTCATTAGCTCTTTATATATATGAGTAGCCATCACACTGTATGCATGTTTTTATTTATCTGTTTCTTTTATATATTAGCAATCATCACATTGTATTGCATATGTTTATTTATCTATTTGTTTCCATAAGTCGACTGTGAGACCCTAGTGGGCAGGGCCTAATTTACTAATTTTTAAAAACCCTGTGCCTTGCAACCTACATGCAGTAATAAGATTCCTACTGTTTTAATTCCCCTTAGGCACAGCACTGTGTCATGAAACATAGAGAAGCCTCCAAGACTGATATGGATGAAAAAATGTTTGAGAAAGCAGTGGATTAGAGTTATTGGAAAAACTGAATCTAGCCTGTAATGCCCCTTGGGTATGGATTAATTCCTGTAACATAGAATGATCTGGGGCAAGTTATTTATCTAAATAACAGTGAACAAATATTTATTGAGTCCCTAGCAGCCTAAGGGACTCTATTAGATGTGGTTATTCTGTGTATAGATTAAGGTGTATAAATAGATTGTCAAACTAGCAATCATTAAAATTGCTTTTTTCTTTGCTGTTCCCTGAGTTTGTGGCGGTTAAGAAGATGGTAGTACTGGGATAGCCAGAAAGTACATTCATAAGAGCTTCCAGAGGAACATTAACACATAAGTGAAAGTCGCTTGGTCCTGTCTGACTTTTTGCAACATGGAATTCTCCAGGCCAGAATACTGGAGTGGGTGACCTTTCCTTTCTCCAGGGGATCTTCTCAACCCAGGGATCAGACCCAGGTCTTCCACGTTGCAGGTAGATTCTTTACCAGCTGAGCCACAAGGGGAGCCCAACCCAATACGTTAGCCATGTGTTAATAACTATTTTTGCAGGTCAGACATTTCAAGTCTTATCTTCACAGATAACCTATAACTTTATTCTTTTAAAGCTGCTTTTATTTCTTTACAATAGTAATATTTTTGAGGAATACCCATGTTACCCCATTTTTAATTTTTTCCTTTTAGTAAATTCAAAGACACTAAATTTGCCCCTCAGAAAACCTAGGTTTATATTGAGAAGCCTTCGGGTGTCTTGAGATACATACAAAGAGAAAGCACACAGGCTTTTGAATCGAAGGGCCTGGATTTAAACTTTGGCTTTGCTACTTCAGCTGCATGATTGGAAAGAATTTACTTTAGCATCTCTGCCATTTTGTCATCTATAAAATACAATTGGGTTACCTATGTTATAGGTAGATAGGGCTTCCCTCATAGCTCAGTTGATAAAGAATCCACCTGCAAGGCAGGAGACCCCGCTTCGATTCCTGGGTTGGGATTATCCCCTGGAAAAGGAATAGGCTACCCTCTTCAGTATTTGGGGGCTTGCCTTGTGGCTCAGCTGGCAAAGAATCTGCCTGCAATGTAGGAGTCCTGGGTTTGATCACTGGGTTGGGAAGATCCCCTGGAGAAGGGAAAGGCTACCCTCTCCAGTATTCTGGCCTGGAGAATTCCATGGACTGTATAGGCCATGGAGTTGCAGAAAGTCGGACACAGCTGAGTGACTTTCACTTTCACCTCATGGGTAAGTCTGAGGATTAAATGAGACAATGCAAGTAAGACTCTTAACAATGATGGTTTGCTGTTATCACATACACCCCATATGCAACCGTTATTGAGGTAAAAATTCCAATTTAACATACTCCTCCATAGCACAAAAGATGCGGTTTTGAACTTTCAGAATTTTGAATGTTCACATTTCATATGGAAACAGATAAGGTAAGTACTAAGTGAAACTCGTCCAGTCATGTCTGACTCTTTGCAACCCCATGGACTGTATGGAGCCTGCCCAGCTCCTCTGTCCATGGAATTCTCCAGGCAAGAATACTAGAGTGGGTAGCCATTCCCTTCTCCAGGAGATCTTCCCAACACAAGGACTGAACCCGGGTCTACTGCATTGCAGGCCTTTTCTCCTCTGCATTGCATAGCTACCTTAGGAAGTAGCTTTGCTCTTGAGTGTAGCATTGCCAGAGTAGGTGGTTCCTCATGTAAGTGGGGTGTATGCAGCACTGAGAAGATGTTCACCCCTGGATGGTTTTTTCCCTGTCAGGTGTTGCCCACAGTTAAGTTGTTGTAGTGTAGCTTGGTACCTGTGCTCTTCAGCTTGACACCAGGTATGTTCTAATGGATTGTTGTAACTTTAAGGAAATCCAGTCTTGCTGAGTCACTGAACCTGTTTTCTCTTGAAAGACCCTTTACAGGACCTGACAGATCACCTCTCCAGAGCCTTCAGACGTCCTGGCCCTCTAATTCTTCTCCATAACGAGTTCTGTGCTGCATGATAAAATATTCATGTTCAAATAGGTTCTAAACTAATTATCTACAGCCAGCAGTTGCCACTGCAGTCATTTGCTGTTAGCTTGGCTCAAGTTAATGGCTTGTATTTCAGTACAAATAGTCCCTTCTGGCTGTTGCTTGTTGCTGATTCTTATCCTAAATGGAATTTCCCTGCATATCAGAGTTAATTCTTCTTATTTTGAAAGGAGATTTTTTTTTTTGCTGTATTGTTTCCATCCCCGTTTTCCCCCCATTTTAAGATGACTCGTTCCTTGTGATTTACCTCCCATCTTCAATCCAGCGTCACTGACAAATTCATGACTCTTATGCTGTCCAGATAGAAAAGTTAAGTCCCAAGTCTGCATTTAGCAGGAGGTACTATGTCAGCTTTTTAAAGAAACAAAGTCAAGTTCGATGGTAGGGATGAGTGTGTGTATAAGAGATGCTTAGATGCTGGAGACCTACAAAGGGAGTGTTATGATAGGAATTAACCCCTTGGGTAAGAATTGGGGGCTGTATATGAGGGAGATAGGGCACTGATGGACTGATTTTGTGTGTGTGTGTGTGGGGGTGGTTGGGTGGCTATTGGTGGAAATGAAAAGTGAAATGCTAAAAGAGTGAGTGGATTCAGGAGCAGAGAGAGGACTGAGAACTTGGTCTTGGTCTTGGGGAAATCTGCAGTGATGAAGAAATGAGGAGGAATGCAGCCAGGCCAGCAAGGCAACCTTCCTGATGCCTAAGGACTGGATCAGCTCCCCACCCAGGACTTTCTTAGATACTTCCTGCTTCCTTCTGTTTCAGCAGCAGGGGCGTGAATGAGTGTGAATGAAGTTAAGTCAGAGAAAGAGAGCATGTTGTTAGATTGATGAAGGATGGACCTCCTTTGGAGTGTTTCAGTATCTCTACCTCAGTGTTGGTCATCTACCTCTTCAGAAGTGAGCAGCTAACCTAAAACAGATAACCGGGGTGTTAGACCGTGGAGACACATACTCAGCCCTTCCAACATAAATAACACAGCTTTTATTCAACCCAATTTTCTTAGAATGCTGTGATCATTACACTTTTCAGTACCACCCAGCCTCTTTCCTCCTTCCCAAGTACTGGATTCTATAAAATGCCCTGAAGACCTCAAACAAACTTTTTGGCCCACCCAATAAAACAAGCACAAAAATCTCAGATTGCACCTTGGTTCTCTGCCCATTAACTGATGCATACATTTTCTAAATGGCCTAGAGATTTCATGAGCCCAGCAGCGCTGATGATGTGATTTTAAAAAATCAAAGTTTTCCTTTTTTAACGAACTTTTTTAAAAAATGAGAATTTTATTTTGAATAGAGTTGTTACATTCATATGCTTAGAACCTGTCAGGACGTGAGATGCAGGTGTTTGGTATATAAAACATGCATGATTTTTACTGAGTTCTGAACAGTAAAGAAAGTTCTCCTGACACTGTCCAACTCCAACAGTTCGTTCTCCGTCGTACTTAAAAGAGCACGTGCGTGGGGAATTAGAATGCTGAATGTTTTCCCCTCACGCGTTGTTTCTGACCTGCGTCATATGTTTGTTAATTATCTGCTTTTCATTCCTTGATCAAAGCCAGAATATATCTGTGAAAACACCCACGGTGCAATGCTTCCTGAAGGAACTGTTAGCTGGCATTTTGGTTCTTTTCTTTTTTTTTAGTAAAAACATTTTTGCCCTGGAATCTGTTATAAATCTACTTCCCAGGAAATGTGTAAAAGGAACATCGAATAACAGCATTAGAATTGTGGCTTCTTAGAGTTCAGATAAAGCTTGAAATTAATCAAGAATGACTGCATATTTTAATCTGCATTCATTTTCTAGGTACAACTACATAATAATCAATTTCTTCAATTAAATGTATGAATAATGCTTTCTTTTAAGTTCATGAAATACCTGAGGCATTTTTAGGGGAGTGGGTAAAATATTGACTAATTTAATGTGAAAAATGTGTTTAAACTAACCCCTCTTCCGTTTAATGGTGGAACAATAATCTTGGCAATTACAAACAAATGTTGTACATAGTCTTTAAATTTCTATTCCTTTTTTTTTCCTTCTGTTTTCAATTTTAAAGGAGTTAACATATATATATGTTTTTCTGGTAGTCCCCTTAGGCTATGGTTATGCTCACTGAAAAGATATGAGATGAATTTTGTTTAGTGGTAGCCTGATTGTTTGAGATATTTGACAGTTAACCCTGTTGGTACTTCTTTAAATCATTTCATAAACCTTCAGTTGCTCAGAAAAGGAATGCTGCTAATGACTGTTTCTAAGAGGAGAGTGAGGGGCAGAAGCAAGGTCTGTGCTCATCTGTGGTGCCTCCAAGGGGAACAAGCGGCCAGCTTCATTAGCCTTTTATACTGTTTTAAGACTAAAGGGTAGAAGATGAGAAATATATGATAATATATAGTAATTATGTAAAATGCTCATTACGTCTATGATTTTAAGCAGTTAAACTAATTACACCAAACTTCGGCTTGTATTTGGTATATGTTTCTCTCTTTTTTTTTTTCTTTCTGAAGTGCCTGTTCTGATCTCTTGACCATTTTTCTGTACCTTTCTGTTAAGTTTTTTGTATGCATTATATATATATATATATAATATATATATATATATCCTTTCTCTTATAAGCATGGCACAATCATTTTCTTCCTGTCTGTTGCTCACTTTTTAAACTTTGTTTATGGTATCTGTCATGCAGAAGTTTAAACTTCTGTGTCAGTTATTATCTTTCCTTTTTTCTTTACAGTTTCTTATTTCTTAATGTTGTTGAAATAAACGTTTTCAACCTCAATGGACTTCCCTGGGGAATCAGATGGTAAAGAATCTGCCTGCAGTGCGGAGACCCGGGTTCAATCCCTGGGTCAAGAAGATCTCCTGTAGAAGGGAATGGCACCCACTCCAGTCTTCTTGCCTGGAGAATTTCATAAACAGAGGAGCCTGGAGGGCTGCCGTCCGTGGGGCTGCAAAGAGTCTGATACGACTGAGCAACTAACAGTTCCGCTTCACCTCAGTATTAAAGAGAACAGTTTTTCCTATAGTCCATAATTAGATTATTCCTTATTATAGCTAAGACTTTCCATCATTCAATTTTCCTTTATCATATCTAGGTCTTTAATACATGTGGAATTAATTTTTGTGTAAATGTGCAATAGAACGTAATTTTTTCAGATGTGAAATTGGTGATGCACTCACCTTTTATTGATTAATCCTGGCCTTTCTCCAGTGATTTGAAATGTATACTAGTCTCCACATGCATAATTAGGTTTTCTTATTTCAGATGAAAAGGAGGCAGCTTAGTGAGGTTAAGAGAAAAGGGGTAATTAGTCAGGAGAGTGGGCTTTTTCTCTGAACCCCAGAGTAGGAAATACAGCTGAGCCTTGGGAACAACTCTGACCAGTGACTCAAACATCATCAGATTTTCATTCTCTTTCCTCATCTCTCTTCTTGTCTCTACATACTGGCTTTATTGTTCTTTCTCACTGTGGACTGTCTTTATATAACTGGTTCCTAAGCTTTTCATCTGCCCAGAAAGAGATGGACTCTTTTGGTCTCTAGTCCAAAAGTCTCCGTTTGGGTCAGCTGCCTTTCTTGTGTCCTGGAAATGAAGTCATGTAAAAGACAGCCAGCCCAGTCAGAGCCATCTGGAAAAAGATGTGGTGACTAGTAATAGATTAATACTTCCTTAGATGCCTACTGTTCCTTAGGTATGTGAGTTTGGTTCTGAGCTCTGTAGAAATGATAATTTAGCTGTTAGCCCATGCTTGTTTTAATTCAATGCTGTGTGCTGTTGTGCTTAGAAAACTGTAGGTAAGTACCTTTTTTTTCTCTTTAGAAAATACTACCGGCTGATACTTACTCTTCCACATGAAGTTTAGAATCAGCATGTCAAGTTCCATTACACATGCCATCATTTTTGCCATGGAAGTATATTGAATTTATAGATTTATAAGCTGAGAGTTGACTTCTTATTCTAATACCCAAATCATGGTATGCCTTTTTTATTTTTTTATTCAGTCTTTCTTGAATGTTAAGCTGTTGTACATTGCCATGTTAGTGTCAAATGAACGTTCATTCCTAATTTGTGCTTAACCAAATAGTGCTTCATGGAACAATAATAATTTAGACAACACATGTGAGTGAAGGACATAAATAAAGATTTCCTCCCTTCCTGCCACTCATGAATAGTTTACATGGAGGGACGTGATGGGACTGTGTCTTCCATGGGGTAAAACCTGTAGGATACAGCTATTGGCACTTGTATCAGTTAGAAATGCATTCACTTCTGAGAATCAGGAAAGCATATTATACAGCAGGAGTTATTACATGAAAAGTGTGAAGATGGGCAGTTGGTTCCATGACTCAATGAAATCAGAGCTGATTCTGTGCAGTTCCTTGGCTTTTTTCTGCTGGTGCAGATGGCTGTTGCAATGACTGTCATTATATCCATGCTTGAGGCCGGAGGACGTGGGGTGGGGTGTGGGATTTAGTCCCCTTGTCAGAGACATGAAAGGTTTTTCAGGTCACCGCAGGTCTTGTGACATGACCCATTCCTTTATGCAGGAAAGGTTGACAAAGGAAGCATATGGCACTTGAGTCTCTGTCTTGGGAAGTGGGGTTGGACTGGCCTTGTGTGGCCATTTTTAACACCATCTGTCTTTGCAAATAAAGTGAAAAGTCACTCTTGAAAGTATTTTAAGTTGTATAACCCAGCTTTGTAACATAGGTGATTAAGTTCTTCTGCATCTTCTTTAACCAGGATTTCCCTGTATCCCTTAATTGATTCTGCAATTTTTCCCCCTCAGGGATTTCTAAGAAGCCTTTTTTCCTGCTGGCCTACCACCTGGACAGTGCAAGACAGCGTCTTGGAAACCCTGAAAGTTGTTTACATTTCATTTCCATCAGCTTTAAATCTTTGATTCTTTGATACTGGATTGCCTTGGCCATTCCTCATGAGCTGGAGTGGTGACTCTTATTTGTGTTTGTCCATTTCCTTGTTACTGTGAAGAAATTGTTGAACTTCTGTGAAGGTGCTTTCGCTCTCTCCATTAACTTTGCTCCCAGGCCCAGGAGTAGGTTTCTGTTCCAGTGATAAGAAGGCCACATCTGACCTCTAGACTAGACACTCCTGGTGCCTTTCTGATTCCTGAGTCCTGCATTATTAGGATCCTTTACCTCCCGGAATCGCTGCTTTGTGCTTCTGATTCACGTGTGTCTCTAAATCTCATTCATCTGGCACTTGCAGACTTGTCATTTTTATTAGGTCTCATTGCTTCAGCAGTTATGGCAGACCCCTGACAAATAGAGTTCTTTCTTACCTTGGAAAAATGTTAGCTGTTTTCACAAGTGTATGAAGAACCGGAAAACTGCAATTCATTTCAGATAAGCACAGCTGAAATATTCTTGTTTTGGACTAAGGCAGTAAATTGGAAGAAGATTCGAGGGCACTGAGTCATTGTAGTTTCTAATGATACACAAATGTGTTATGGGGTTCATGTGTCCTTCTGGGGCCTTGTTAGTTATGAAACCTGAAAAGCATCTTAATGTGTCCTTAGTAATCCTCGTGCTTCTTAATAACAGCTTTTAATTTTTAGTCCCCAAGTCATCACATTTTTGTTTTGCTAGCCCCCTTGTGGCCAAACTGAATGCTTGGCTAATTAATTTTTAGTAAAGAAAGACTGATTAGGAATTGGGGATTCCCCAGTGGCTTAGCAGTAAACAGTCCACCTACAATTCAGGAGATGTAGGTTTGATCCCTGGGTTGGGAAGATCCTCTAGAGAAGGACATGGCAACCTGGTCCGGTATTCCTGACTGGGAAATCCCATGGATAGAGAAACCTGGTGGGCTACAGTCCATGGGGTAGTAAAAGAATCAGACAGCTGAGGGACTAAACAACAATATTAAGAATGAGCTGGTCTGCTGGTATAGACTAGTGACTCATGAAGACATATAAAGAAGATAAAGTCAATTTGGTCCTTTCAATATCACTTAAAAACAGTTTTTTTAAATGGCTGTTGCAGGACAAGGAGTACTATTTATAGTCAGCCTCGGGAGGTTAAGGGTTATATTTCATTTATTTGATTTGTCCTGGTGGGTTATCACACCCTGGCATTAATGGTCATTTTTTATGGCATATGAAATTGAAAAAAACTGAAGTGTTGGAAGGAGAACTGTGGTTTTTAATTATTAATGTGTTCAGAATGAGGTGAGTTTTTTTTTTTTTATAAGTCTAAAGATGTGTATGTTTTTAAAAAGTAAGTCAAACTTGGGCAAATTCTCTCTTATGAACATCTGTAAGCTTTGAGTGTAATTGCCCTGCAGCTGCTGTTGGTTGGGAGGTTTCTAGTTATGTTTCTCCATTGTTACATGTCACTCTCTGCTTTTCTGCTGTTGTGTGAGTCACATGGGTTTGCTTGCGTAGAAAAGTTTAAGAGGCTTTAGTTATTTTTAAGATTCTAAAGATAAGTGCGCTTCTATGTTAAAGTCTTTTCCTCCAAACACCAGTTAACAGTTGAATCGAATCTCCACCAGCTGGAGCCTGGTTATGTGTGGTTTGAGTGGGAGGCGTCTGATGCGTGGTCTGTCTTGTCTATGTTTTCATGCAAGTGGATTTGGTAAAAGTAGGTGGCATAAGTTAGTTTGAACAAATGAGATAACTCCTATACTAGATGAAGACCTTGCAAAAATAAGGCTGTAAGACACAGTAGTTCAAATATACTGGCTTTTATCCTTTCAACATGAATGCAAAATTGAGTGATGGTATTAATAGAAATTTGTTTTCACAGAATTGCCAAGTATTGAGTTAATTGCATATTGAAACCACTGATTTTGACATCAGCTACTTTGTCCATCTGAATTTTCCTGCTGAGTTACTCTATGGTGCCTAGTTCTGTAAAATGGAGTTATATTTCAGTGGTGGGTTGACACACTCTGGCATTAGTGATCATTTTTAATGGCAAGAGAAATTGAAGGAGACTGTGGAAAAAAATTAAGGTGCTATCAGTGTTTTATATTTATTAGCTTGGGTATGAATCAAATTGAGCTTTATTGAAAGATCATTTGCTATACAGGAATTCTTTTATTTTGCCTACCCAGTTGCTGATCACAGTCTAGTGCTAACCTTTTTGCCCTCCTTCTCCACTTATTTGAAATAAATTATTATTGTTTCAATCACTATGTCGTGTTTGACTCTTTTCGACCCCATAGACTGTAACACATCAGACTTCCCTGTCCTTCACTATCTCCTGGTGTTTGCACAAACTCATGTCCATTGAGTTGGTGATGATGCCATCCAACCATCTCTTCCTCTGTCACCCTCTTCTCCTGCTCTCAGTCTTTCCCAGCATCAGGGTCTTTTCCAGTCACTCGGTTCTTTGCATCAGGTGGCCAGAGTATTGGAGCTTCAACATCAACCCTTCCAATGAATATTTCCTTTTGGATTGACTGATTTGATATCTTTGCTATCCAAAGGACTCTCAAGAGCCTTCTCCAACAACTGCCATACTTTTAACTATACCTTACTAAATCAACCTCGCATGACCCATTTTGAAGGTCAGGACCAAACTGCTGAGTTTTGGTGAGTGACAAATATTAGACAGGCTGACTTTCACTTTTCGTTTAATAATGTTTTAATGTGTTATGTTAGGCTTTTGACATGTAACTTGAGGAGAAAGAGGAAAGAGATATAGCAACTCCCTGAGGGTAAAATCATATCCTAACCTAGTGCTAAGCTACAGGTTATTGTGGGACTGCAAATTGAGGCCTGCAGGTTGAGCTTGCTATGGTCAGCTCCAACTGTCTGAATTGTAGTATTCAAGGAGTTCCATGATCTCAATTTCACCCCTCCAACTACGGGTGACCCAGGGTTCTAATCTGGTAAGTGGGGAATTGCAATAGAAATCTCTGATTTATAGTAGTCATGTTGAGTTTCCCAGCTGTACCATTTTTAGTTGAATTACAACCCCAGTTAGTGACCCTGGGAAAGACTTTTCCCATTCAGAACCATAGTAAAATGGAGGTAATTAGAAGCCCAGGATTGGGCATGCATGGTGGAGTCAGTAGGGAAGATCATAAACTGGGTGGGCTCTCTCAAGCCTGCTGTATCCAGGGCTTAACATCTTTTATTCTTAGTTTTTTCATCTAGGAGCCGGTAACAGTAGTTAATGGTAGTTATCTCATGGGTTTGTTTATGGGCCTTAAAAGAAAATCCATGGGGACTACTTAAAATAGTGCTGAGGTCATAGTGTACAATGAGAGTGTTGGCTGTTAGGCTGCCAACTCAATGGAGTTAACTTAGACGCAGACTTGGTTAGAGATAGCTTAGGGAGGAGTTAAGTCTAAGCCAGTGGTTCTCACACTGTACACATGCATCAGAATTAATCTTGAGGATGTTTCAAAACTTTTTGCTGGAATCTACCTTCAACGGTTTTGAATAGGTTTTAACTCTCGTGTAGAGTTGCCAGATAAAATATAATTGTCAGCTGCTCAGTTATGTCTGATTCTTTGTGACCCCATGGACTGTAGCCCACCAGGCTCCTCTGTCCATGGGATTCTCCAGGCAACAATACTGGAGTGGTTGTTGCCATGCTGTTCTCCAGGGATCTTCCTGACCCAGCGATGGAACCCAGGTCTCCTGCATTGCAGGCAGATTCTGAGCCACCAAGGAAGCCCTGGTGGGGTTCTCTATAAAATATAGGATGCTCGGTTAAATTTGAATTTCCAATAAACAGCAGATAATCTTCAAAATATATCCCTTGGGGTATTTGGAACATACTTGTACTAAAATTTGATTTAACTGAGCATCTCATTATTGTTTTGACATTGCTAAATCTGGCAACTCTAGTCTGTGTAGGGCCCGGGAGTTTGCATGTTAAGCGAGCTTCCTCCCAGGTGATACAGCTGCTGCTGGTTCAGGATCACACTTAGAGAACCTCTCAGTACCTGCCTTGGATGAAACTGAAGACTGTGGTAACAATTGTCTTTAAATGACTGTAGCGAAAGACTTAGATAAAGTTCCCTACAAACTCAGAGGACCTCAAAGACAGAATGCAGTAATTGTTAATGTCTAAACAGAATTCAGTGAGGGGTATAGATATATTGTGTAAGTTTATAAAATAAGGAATATAATAATCAGTATCAAGATTGCCGGGGGAAATATCAATAACCTCAGATATGCAGATGACACCACCCTTATGGCAGAAAGTGAAGAAGAACTAAAGAGCCTCTTGATGAAAGTGAAAGAGGAGAGTGAAAAAGTTGACTTAAAGCTCAACATTCAGAAAACAAAGATCATGGCATCCGGTTCCATCACTTCATGGCAAATAGATGAGGAAACAGTGTCAGACTTTATTTTTTGGGGCTCCAAAATCACTGCAGATGGTGATTGTAGCCATGAAATTAAAAGATGCTTACTCCTTGGAAGGAAAGTTATGTCCAACCTAGACAGCATATCGAAAAGCAGAGACGTTACTTGGCCAACAAAGGTCTGTCTAGTCAAGGCTATGGTTTTTCCAGTGGTCATGTATGGATGTGAGAGTTGGACTATAAAGAAAGCTGAACACCAAAGAATTGATGCTTTTGAACTGTGGTGTTGAAGAAGACTCTTGAGAGTCCCTTGGACTGCAAGGAAATCCAACCAGTCCATCCTAAAGGAGATCAGTCCTGGGTATTCATTGGAAGGACTGGTGCTGAAGCTGAAACTCCAATACTTTGGCCACCTGATGCGAAGAGTTGACTCATTTGAAAAATCCCTAATGCTGGGAAAGATTGAGGGTGAGAGGAGAAGGGGACGACAGAGGATGAGATGGTTGGATGGCATCACCGACTCGATGGACCTGAGTTTGAGTGAACTCCAGGAGATGGTGATGGACAGGGAGGCCTGGTCTGCTGCAGTCCATGGCTTTGCAAAGATTCGGACACAACTGAGCAACTGAACTGAACTGATCATTCATAAAGGTACATAAATGCATTGGCCAAATGAGGATAATGGATTCCATTTTTTTTGCATGATTTTAATTTAGCCATATCTTCATGAATTTCAGATTTATAGCATTTTAATGCCAGCAATTATATTTTGGGCTGGGAATGAGAGGGCCAAGGGCCAAACTTGAAACTCAGCTGTGCTTGATATTTTCTCTTTAAGTCAGAGATCAGAAGTTAATCACCCAGGAGAGAGTATGTGAGAGTAGTTAGTTCATGAGCTTTAGAATTAGAAAGTAATTTAACCCTTCCATGCCTCAGTCTTCTTATCTGTATACTGCAAATAATATTACCTATCTCATAGGTTGGTTGTGACTGTGATAAATTAGAGTGCACATACAGCGTGGTTTAGCATGTAGTCAGCGCTTACAGGTCAGCTAAAATGGGATTAGGATTAACACAACTCAGATCTTCAATTTGATGGATAAATTCTTAAGGCTTCCCTAGTAGCTCAAATTGTAAAGCATCTGCTTGCAGTGTGGGAGACCTGGGTTCGATCCCTGGGTTGGGAAGGTCCCCTGGTGGAGGAAGTGGCAACCCACTCCAGTATTTTTACCTGGAGAATTCCATGGAGAGATATGCCTGGTTGGCTACAGTTCGTGGGGTCACAAAAGAGTCGGACGCAATTTAGGGACTAAACAACAAACGATCCTCTGATTAAAAATTCGTACTTAAATTTACTTGGTTTATTTCCCACCAGATTATTTCCATGAGTTTAGAAGCCATGCTTATTTTCCTTTATTTTATCCTTAACTGTTTAGAACAGTCTTCTGCATAATAAGTGCTCAGGAAATATTTGTGCAAAGAAGGAAGAATGGCTACCATTGACAAATACTTTATTAAATAAACCCTATTTAAAAGAATTTAATGTTAGTTATAGGTAATCTTGTTTTACAGGAAGATTGTTTTTATGGGTATAATATTAGACTGAAGGTTTAGAATATTCTACACAACAAACCTTGGAGAAGGAAATGGCACCCCACTCCAGTGTTCTTGCCTGGAGAATCCCAAGGACGGGGAAGCTTGGTGGGCTGCCGTCTATAGGGTCACACGGAGTCGGACAGGACTGAAGTGACTTAGCAGCATCAGCAGCAAACAACAAACCTGGGCACATATACAGAATCATACAGAATGTCAAAAATAAATGGAAAGGCTTTTTTCTGCATTTGTGCATTTTTTTTTAAGTGCTGATGTGAGGATAAAGTCACTTGGTTTTTTCCCCCGTCTTTCTTTTGAAGTTTTTGATACACTGAAAGTGAAAGTCACTCAGTCATGTCTTATTCTTTGCAACCCCATGAACTATACAGTCCATGGAACTCTCCAGGCCAGGATACTGGAGTGGGAAGCCTCTCCCTTCTCCAGGAGATCTTCCCAACCAGGGATCGAACCCAGGTCTCCTGCACTATGCTTCCTTACATTTTGTTTTTTCTTTTTAAAAAATGTCATTGTAAATAGGTAGTAAACTCACATCCTTTAGGATTCCAGAGTTTAAACATGTTTACAGTGAACATCTCCCTACAAGCTCTAACACCAGCCACATCGTTAGCTTTCCTCCCATGGGCAGAGGGAATAGATG
>SJYC01019170.1:0-34330 GCA_006408675.1 Madoqua kirkii | reverse complement strand
CATCTCCCTGGATCATCCCGTACACCAGCCCCAAGCATCCTGTATCCTGTATTGAACATAGACTGGTGCTTCGTTTCTTATATGATAGTATACATGTTTCAGTGCCATTCTCCCAAATCATCCCACCCTCTCCCTTTTTCCCTGAGTGTGCCAGCCCATTTGATGGCAGAGATGTGATTAACAGGTTCTCCGACTTGCTTTATTGGTCTTTTCAACATGTGCTACTCCTTTTTCATGGTGGTTCTTGATTTTCAGTGCACCCCTAGTGGTACTTGGTAAAAAATACAGATTGCTGATCTCCACTTTCAGATTCTGTTTTGGCAGATCTAATGTTTGGGACCAAGAATCTACCTTTTTAAACATGTATTCACTCAGATGAAGGTGGTACTTGTACTACTCCGTGAGAATGGCCTGTGTCCTGCATGAAGCTGGAGCACATGGACGTTATACTGCTGAGGTCGCCCATCTAGGAAGTGGTGAAACCAGGGCTTGTATTCATTCCTCAGCGTCTTTTTTGATGTGTGGTTTTCATGCTGTGGGAAGTGAAGTGGCCAATTCCACCCAAGGTTGGGAACAAGATTTAGAAAGCTGCTAAAATCAGTGATGATTCACGGCTTAGGGACATTGGCTTGTTAATTACCAGTAAAACTGCCCAGCATCAGCCACCTTTAAGTAGGGATTTAAAAGAAATGAGATTATGACAACTAATGTTTAAAAAATGATTTGATTTGAAACTATTTAGGGATGCTAATCTAAATACTGAGATCTTTGCACTTTCCAATTGTTATGCTATTGAGTATCTCCAGTGGCCTTTCCGAAGCAGACAGTGGAATTTAGAAGTGTTTCAAAACTCTGCCAAATAACTTACAGAAGATCTAAGTTAAATATATAAAAAATTAAGGAACGATGTTAAAGGGATTATTAAGTGATTACTTGTGTGGCTCTATGTCATGTAATGTTTCCCAAGAGACAACTGTGAATCAGAGGTGTGACCAGATAATCCCTTTGATGTTTCATACAGCCCAATGGACCAGTGTCACCAGACAGAAGGGAGCCAGTGAATGTAGACATTACTCATAACAGTTAATACCTTTTGAAGAAAGTGTATTGAAAAATTAGGGGTTTACTGTAAAAGTAGATATGAAGATTTTCTTTGTTGATGAGCCACTGGTTGAAAATAAACTGAAGGATGGTAGAAAGAATCTAATGGAAAAGACAATAGTATTTATGAATGAAGAATTTGTCAGTAGGTTTCAAGCAACAAGGCAGTTATTTGTGATCACGTACGTTTGTGCTTAGAGATATTTCAGCACAACATTCCGGTCCATTTTCTTTTGTCTCCCCATCATTACAGCCTGCATTCTTGTCTAGATTGCTGTCTAAATTTTTGTTCCAAATTTGCAGCTATGCAAACGGTAAATCTGAATCATAGCAGTGAATAAATTGAACAGGCTCCAACCTGAACCTGCCTGGAAAAGACGACTGGAACTGAAAAATCAATAAGCTTAGGGGAAAAGCTTGTAGAAGCTTACTCAATATAAAAACAGCAATAAATCAAGAATAATAAACAACCGAGTTGCTTAGATAATCATTTTACTTTGAACCACATAAACAAAAAGAATTGATAGTTTCTGCCTATGTACATGAAGGATTTCTAGCTTTTGAAAAGTTACAGCAGAATGAAGCAAGTACAAAAAAAAAAAAAAAAGAAATTCCTTCCGGCATGTAAAAATCACTTTGGGACAATAAAATAATAAATTTTAACGAAGGTATGATACTGATTTGAATAACTCTTGGGTGTCTGGGAAAACTTTGGGGACATCTTTAAATGCCATCATGCTGAAACAGCATGCTTTTGATTGCTGATGAATAATCCACGATAGTGATCAATAGCTCAGTATGAATCATAGTGACTAAAATGGTGACTTCATCTCCTACTTGTGACTACTAGAAAAATTCCCATTTAATAAACTGACTTCCTATGAATATGGGGAATGTTTTGATAAAACAGTCTATTATTTTTGAGTGTTTCAGTTAGATATCTCCCATTTACCATGGAGCCCTAGCCAGATTGTAAGGTAATATTTAAGGATATGCCCATATGATAAAGCACTTACTACATGTAGGGTAATATGAAATTGTACTAATTATGAAAACAGAGTGTGGTTGTATATGGCTGTGATAATACATGAACGTTAGAGCTTAAATGCAGTTAATATGTTGATAGGATTTCTGATGAGTGAAAGAAAGCAGTACTAGTCTTCGATGTATATTAACACGCAAAGTTTACATAGAATATTAGAACTTGAAGGAACCTCATTTTAAAGAGTCTGTAAACTGAGATCTAGAGAGAGGAATTGACTAGTGATGGACAGAACAATAGGAATTCTGTTTTGGGGGCTGGTTGGTGTCATTAGTCCATATAAGCCATGAAGCTACTTAGAAAAGTGGAGGAAGGACTAGCTTCAGTGACAGAGTGGAGATAGGGGAGTACTTGCCCCGTCCTCTGGCAGGCCTTCACCTCTGGTCCTCTGCTTGGGCCCATGAGGAATCATCAGAGGCAACTCTAATAAACAGGGAATTAGGGACCCAGGAAAGTGTGGTAGTACACCCCGAAGTGTATAGAGTCCTGTGGAACTTCACTGACTTAGAACTTGGCCTTTAACTACCAGCCTGGAGTTTTGATTTGCAGCTTTCAGAGCTGTATGCTCATGTGCTAATTGTGAATTAAAGATGCTGGCAACTTTACCTGTGCTGTGAGTAGATATGCCTCAGCCTTGTAAAATGTTTAAAATACCTTTGATTTTGTAATTATCACATTTATCATTTAGTACATAAAACACATTTTGTGTTTTCAAAGTACTTCTTAGTATCATTGGCTATTAGGTAAAATTTCTAATAAGCTACTGCTCTTATTAGTGCTTTAGGTGATTAGACATTATTATTTGTAATCAATGTCTGAGGTGAATAAGTAGGAAGTGTGTAGTATGTGAAGAGATAGCTCTGGCTCTTGAATTTGCCACAGTGTGTGTCTGTGTTTGCACACTCATGCACACATGTATGTCATGTATGTATATAATACATATTATATATGGTCATATATATAATCTTTATATATAAAAACTATATACAAATATCACATTTAAATATTTATATATACATATACCAAGGCATACACCAGTGCTTTTAAAGATATATTTAGGGAGAGAATTAGACTTACTTTCGATTATAACCTGTTGAAATAGACTGTAAGCTCTTTGAGCGCAGGCAGTTTAAAAGAACCTTGTTGTTACTCTCGCTTACAGACGCTGCATAAAAATGTGTTGATTGCTATAGTTTTAGTGCTAAGTGCGTTCAGCACTACGTAAGGCGGTGGTGTTTTCTGAAGCATGATTAAGGTGAGGCTCTGCTGTTGCCAGCTTGTGTAATGCTGGTCTGCCGCTGCTGCTCGCTGCCCTTACCCGGAAGTGTCTGCGCTACACGGGTGTGAGATGTGAAGCTGTGATCAGTATAACCATGGCTTCTCGCAAGTGTACAGCTCCCTCTCTTGTTAATTCTACTTTGGTCTCATGCTGGCTGCTGTCCCTTGCTTATTAGAACTCGCCTCCGCCCTTTGCACCCAAATGCACCTGAAAAGATGTCACCAGCAGAGATGCTTTTTGGTGACGATTTAGAGCCTCATAAGCTTACGGCACTTGTCTTTTATCTTCCGTGGTGCTAAAAAAAAAATCCATTAGAAGCAACTTTGTAGAAGGAATATTTTAAGAAAAGTGATACCATTCATAAAATGGATTCATGGTTCAGTGGGACTTTGTATTATCTAATCAATGAATTGTTCACCAGTAATCATATAATTGTATTTATGATCACAACATTTGTTGAAAGAAATGTGCTTAATTCTCATTCTCAAAAGTTTTAAAGTAGCTTTTTACCCCCAAAGGAAGTGATTGTGTATTCATTATATGTACTTCGGGAGGTAACTTCTGGAGGCATTTCTTGATTATCTCGTAGATCTAACCTGTCAACCAAATCTTGTCATTTTTCTCTTTCATTTATATTTACCTGCTGTGGCTTCATAATCTCATCGTTCCCACCGTGTCTGAGTCTTCATCACCTCACACCTGCATTGCTCTACACCTACACTTTTCTCTCCTCTTTCTGATCCATTCTGTATACTGTCGTCTTCAGGGCACACTATGTACATCTCGCCTGGAAAGCATTACAAAGTGGACAGGAGGGGTGTTGACTTGTAGTAGAGTATTAACTTTAAAAAGAGCTCCTCCTCACCTGAAAACATAATTATGGGGCCACAGCACATACAGTGCTGCTTTAGATGCAGAAAATATTTAATAAACGTTTAATGAATTGGCAGTATACTTGATTTACGCATTTTCCTGCTTTAGTGATAGGGTATGGGAATGGAGTGGCTGTAGAGATGGGTCCATCTCATATGTTCAGTGTCAGAATCAGTTCTGGGAATGAGGAGACACTTTCTCGAATTTAAAGTTGTCACAATAAGCACAGTGGAGCCACGTGGGTTTCTAGTATGAATGGCGCCTCTCTTCCTTCCACACTGCTTTGATGCCCAGTGGTGGACCATTCCAATGTATTCTGGGGAGTGGGTGTAACAGTTTTCTAATTTCCCCCTTGCCTTTCTTCACCTCCAGGTTCATCTTAAGTGAACGTCTCCCTGGTCCCAGAAGGCCAGTCCGTTTTTGCATTCCTCAGCTCTGATTTCTTTTGGCAGGAAGACTAGATGTGGTTGACAGATTATATCTGAAAAGGGCTCTGGTAATTGCCTGTTCTGTTCGGTGACTGTGTTGCCGACAGTGGGCACAGTGAATATTGAAAGTGTTCTGGACCTCCGCACACTCCTTCAGCTTGCGCGTGGTGAGCCCTGCCAGCATTTTTCTTATTGTCTATTAGCAATTTTCAAAAGAATCACTTAGATCTTTACCTCTTTTTTTTTTAACCTAAAACTAAATCACATTTATGGTGAGGTTCTCTCCCACCTCTTCTACTCCCCCCTCATTATATATATTTTTTTGGAATAGAGAAAATTCTCAAGATGTTAGTGCAGGCTGGCATGAATGGGTGCCAACAGTTCTTTCAGACTTGTGAAAAGATGTATTTTTTGCCTGAGAATTACACATATGGCCTAGAATGATAATATTAGGATCTGTGTTGGTTGAGATAATTGGCAGATCACACCTTAAGAAAAGTGATTGGTTGGCTTGCCTCTTTCATTTTAATCCGTCGTCTCCATCACAGTCAACTCATCATTATGTAGTATATTCCTGTGCCTTAAAAAAAAAAACAAAACCTCTTTTAACCCATTTATAGGGGCATCTGTTCACTGAGCTTGAATTATTGAAAACATTTTCTTACATTGTCCAATTTAGTAACAGCCAACAAATTCTAAATGAGCAAAGGAGGGGATCCCAATAATCCCAGCTCTGTAAAGATGATTTCTTAGGGAAAGGGGCAGTCGCCACCCTGATAACATTAGAGATGATTTTTTTTCTGTTGTTATTCAGTCGCCAGGTTATGTTTGACTCTTTGTGACCCCAGTACTCCAGGCTTTCCTGTCCCTCACCATCTCCTGGGGTTTACCCAAGTTCATGTCCATTGAATCGGTGATGCCATCCAATCATCTCATCATCTGTCACCCCCTTCTCCTCCTGCCCTCAATCTTTCTCAACATCAGGGTCTCTCCCAGTGAGCTGACTGTTGACATCAAGCGGCCAAAGTATTGGAGCTTCAGCTTCAGCCTTGAGTCCTTCCAATGAGCCTTCAGGGTTGATTTCCTTTAAGATTGATTGGTTTGATCTCCTTGCTCCCCAAGGAGATGATTTAGATGGTCTCAATAGGAAAATAAATGTTCAGAAGTGAGAAACGAGACCCATGAAACCCTCTCAATGAAGACCAGTTATCACCATGGAGGCAGAGTATGGGACTGCAGTGTTTTGGTGGAGAGGGAACGGAGAGGCCTGAACACCCATAGAACTCCTCCATCACACAGCAAGTCTTTATTGAGGTCCTTGAGATCTAAGGCAAATGAATCTATTCATTTAATTTCAGTGATGCCATATAAGAGTGATGACCTTTAAAATATCCACAGTCATGGTAATTATTAATTCAGTCTTTGTGTAATTACCGGCATTGTACAACAGTCTCATAACAGCTGATTCTTGTGAGGGTAACAACAGATGTTCATTTCTGCTTATAAAAAGATGCTAAAGGTAAATTAACTTTTTTTTTTTTTTTTTTACTTTCTTGTTCTATTCACTGTTTGTATCCACGTGGGTGCATGAATGAGAGAGAAAAATATGTTCTGGGTTGGATATATGTTTTCATTTACTAGTAAATGGAGTAAGATGCTCATATACTTGTAGGCACAGAAGCTTGGACTTGGCAGTCTCTTTCACAGTGTAATTTAAAACTGTGTGTGTATTAAGCACTCAGTTATGTCCAACTCTTTGAGAACCCATGGACTGTAGCCCACCAGCCTCCTCTGCCCTGGAATTCTCCAGGCAAGAATCTGGAGTGGGTTTCCATTCCCTTCTCCAGGAGATATTCCCAACCCAGGGATTGATCCTGGGTCTCCTTCATTGCAGGTGGATTCTTGACAGTCTGAGCCACCAGGGAAGCCCAATTTAAAAACAGACATAATAAAAAAGAATTAATTATACAGATTATGGAGTTGGGATACATTTGTTGAAGTTTGGATAGTATTTTAGATTAAAAAAGTGAAATGTGTTACTGCTCACCCTTAAATATCTAGTTTGCTTAATGCATTCATCAGAGCTTAAGAAGCTAGGAAATACATGATTAAGTAAGAAACTTGTATTTTTCTTTTCTCCCCTTTATTTCATAATATTTTTCTTTATGAAACTATAAAAATATCACTTTGTAATTTTCTGGATCACTTTAATAACTGTTCTTAAACCAACTGTTCTATAAATCATTCCAATGATTTTTATAAAATTAGAGGCTCTCTTGGATAAAATCTAATTTGCATTATAGAGGATACAACTGAGTCTTCCCCTTCCCCAAGTGAAGTGATTTCTTTAAGATTGTACAACATCTTAAGTCATGAGTCTTTAGAAGAACCCATATCTCCTTATTTCTGCTCATCACTCTTGATTCTAGTCATGCTGCTCCCTATCACAAGTTGCTTGTAAAAGTTAAGAGAGCGCTGACTTCCCCTCTCAGAAAATGTGAAATTAAAAAAACAAACCAAGATGGATCCATCTGGTTTGTTTGGAAGGACATTATCACATGGTGAAATACTAGCATAATTATGTTATGAAAATATGTGTTCATAATCAGAGATAAATCAACCCTGTAGAGATTACATATTTTTACAATAGTACAGATGTTTTGTAATGGCCCCAGGGCTTCCTGCAGTGTGGGAGACCTGGGTTCGATTCCTGGGTTGGGAAAATCCCCTGGTGGAGGGCATGGCAACCTACTCCAGTATTCTTGCCTAGAGAATTCCATGAACAGAGGAGCCTAGTGGGCTACAGTCTGTAAGGTTGCAAAGAGTTAAACATGACTGAGCGACTCAGCACAGCACAGATGTTCCATAATTCCCCCAGTAGGTAGATTATAGATTTTCCCAACTCAGTATGTATATTTGATGTTGTTATTCTAATATTGTCTTAGTTTGTTGAAGTTGTAGTATTTATCATCTGTTTGTCACATGGGATTCAAAGAAAAGGAAGCCCATGGTTCTGTGTAGCCCCCTTTGGCCATATTTCTCCCTTTAAACTTGGCTTCATGTCTCATCAAATACTTACTGGTATTTCATGTTTTACCTAGCTTCTTAGTCCATAGAAAGAACTCTTTTTAATTTACTTGATGCTTCAGACCCTTGAATCCTATTCCTACATTGCTGATTTTTTTTTTTAATTGAGAACCAACTTCTTATTCTCCAGTCACATGGTTTTTTAACTTGGGGTATAATTTTATATCTCAAAATCAGTGAGAACTTGAATTTTCCATAGCGATTATATTTCTTATCATCATGGCTCACTTGAAATAACAATATGACTTAAAATATACAGTAATATAATCCTGATATGGTGAGGTACTCTGGGTAGACCTTGAATTGATAGATTATTTGTACCTTTGCATCAAAATGAGTTGCTTCACTTTGGGGGATTATCAATTATCAGTATGCAATTATTTGCATACTTTTTAATAATTAAAAAGTAAAGTGATAAACTATTAGTTTTACACAGCAACTGTCATTGCTGTCAAAGTTCTAAACATTCTTTGCAGTGTTAGGGTTGGAAATTCCCAGGTCATTGAAAGAAAGCAAAGGAACAGATCTTTATTAACATTGCATTCTTCTTATTCTCATGGGCTTGTAGTGAAGAACAGGTGTTAAAATTAGTTTGGGGTCATGAAAAAATAAAACTCTTTCAGATGGCTAGGGCAAAATGACTTTGGAAGCTCATATTAACCTGGAAAACTCTAGGATTATATAAATAATGAATGGTCCCAAAATGCATTGGTTTTTGTAATGCAGATGAAGGTAAGATAACTTGTCAGGACTGAAATTTACATATTAGAATAATTGAGTTATCTTGTTCTTTAACAAAATAAATGGCTATGAATATTCATGATTCAATTAAAATATTAATGGTATACTAATACTTCACTTTTAGGTCTCTAGCCATCCATAAAGAGCTTTATTTAAACTTGATTAACAGTGAAGGGATGGTTTAACACAAAGTATAATATATTGGCTTTTTGTTTTTGAAATGAAAATGTAATACTTGGCATGAGTAAACAATTTGTTTACTCTTGTAATACATCATTTCTTTTGAAGAGGAAAGACCATTCTTGAGTATAGAGTAAAGCATAAATATAATATGAATATCTTTTGATGCTTAAGTACTCTTTTTTCTTTAAGCACTAGTATTTATCATTATTAGGTAGTTGGAATTTCTTGAGTTGCTTCATTGACTTAATTTTAAAATACGCATAAAATTCATCATCTTAACCATCGTATACAGTCCATGGAATTCTCCAGGGCAGAATACTGGAGTAGGTAGCCTTTCCCTTCTCCAGGGGATCTTCCCAACCCAGGGATTGAACCCAGGTCTCCCACATTGCAAACGAATTCTTTACCAGTTGAGCCACAGGGAAAGCTCAGTACAGTGTTATTAAGTACATTTACCACTGTCCATCTCTAGAAAATTTTCGTCTTACCCAACTGAAATTTTACCTATTAAACAGTAATATGGTTCCCCCTGGTGGCTCAGAGGTTAAAGTGTCTGCTTGCAGTGCAGGAGATCTGGGTTCAATCCCTAGGGGAATGTTCCCCTGGAGAAGGAAATGGCAACCCACTCCAGTGTTCTTGCCTGGAGAATCCCATGGACGGAGGAGCCTGGTGGGCTACAGTCCATGGGGTCGCAAAGAGTCAGACACGACTGAGCGACTTCACTTTCACTTTTCATGATATATTATCCCCTTCTCTGCCCCTACTGCTAAGTCACTTCAGTCATGTCCAACTCTGTGTGACCCCATAGACGTCAGCCCACCAGGCTCTCCTGCCCCTGGGGTTCTCCAGGCAAAAACACTGGAGTGGGTTGCATATTTCCTTCTTCAATGCGTGAAAGTGAGGTCGCTCAGTCTTGTCTGACTCTTAGCAACCGCATGGACTGCAGCCTGCCAGGCTCCTCCATCCATGGAATTTTCCAGGCAAGAGTACTGGAGTGGGGTGCCATCGCCTTCTCCGCCTCTCTGCCCCTAGCAACCACCTTTCTACTTTTGTCTCTGTGTATTTGACTAGTTTAATTACATCAGGTTGGACTGTGAAGAAAGCTGATCCTAAAGAACTGATGCTTTTGAACTGTGGTGTTGGAGAAGACTCTTGAGAGTCCCTTGGACTGCAAGGAGATCCAACCAGTCCACCCTAAAGGAGATCAACCCTGGGTGTTCATTGGAAGGACTGATGCTGAAGCTGAAACTCCAGTACTTTGGCCACCTCATGCAAAGAGCTGACTCATTGGAAAAGAACCTGATGCTGGGAGGGATTGGGGGCAGGAGGAGAAGGGGACAACAGAGAATGAGATGGCTGGATGGCATCACTGTCTTGATGGGCATGGATTTGTGTAGACTCCAGGAGTTGGTGATGGACAGGGAGGCCTAGCATGCTGCGATTCATGGAGTTGCAAAGCGTCGAACACGACTGAGTGACTGAACTGAACTGAAATGAACTGAATTACATTATATAAAAGTGAAAGTAAAAAGTAAAGTCACTCAGCCTGTTCAACTCTTTATGACCCCATGGACTGTAGCCTACCAGGCTCCTCTGTCCATGGGATTGTTCAGGCAAGGAGCAGGTTGCCATTTCCTTCTCCAGAGGATCTTCCCAACCCAGGGATCAAACCTGGTCTCCAGCATTGCAGGCCGACGCTTTACCGTCTGAGCACCAGGGAAGCCGTACGTCATATAAGTGGAATAATATAACACTTTATGTGACTGGCTCATTTCCCTTAGCAGAATACCCTCAAGTTTCATTCATGTAGCCTGTGTCAGAACTCTCTTCCTTTCTGCATTATTTTCCATTGTATGTATACACCACATTTTGTTTACTCATTCATTCATCTGATGGATATTTGAGTTTCTTCTGCCTTTTAGCTATGTAAGTATGTAGCAGTATAGGGATACTATGAATAATGCTGCCATGAACTTTGGTGTATATATCCTCGAGACTCTGCTTTTAGTGTTTCGAATATATACCCAGAAGTAGATGACTGTATCATATGATAATTCTGCTTTTAATTTGTTGAGGAATCAGCATATTGTTTTTCATTTTACATTTTTTTTAAATTTTATTTTTACTTTATTCTACTTTACAATACTGTATTGGTTTTGCCATACATTGACATGAATCAGACACAGGTGTACACGAGCTCCCAATCCTAAAATCCCCTCCCACCTCATATCATCTCTCTGGATCATCCAGTCAGTAGCATACACAGGTTCCAAATCCTCTACATTCTCATTAACACTTGTTATTTTCTGTTTAATCTATAGATTTTAAGTTATGCAGGTTACATATATTTACCGTATAGATACTAATAATGTGGGAAAAGGTACAGTAATTTTGAGATTACTTCTTCACTCCTGACTGAGTGGGTGGAGGGAGGGGAAGGTACAAAGGACAGGAAAAAGTGTGATTTGACCACTGACGTGGGAAATTAGGTGATGGAAGGTTTAGTTTTGACAAAGGAAGGGCAGTATATATAAAGAGTTCAGATGGTTGCATTTGAAATGTATGAGAATTTCAGGTAAAATCTGGAGCTTGGGAGAGAGGTCAGGACTGTTTGAGTGTAATTAGTATTTAGGTGGTAGTTGATGCCGTGATTGCCTATTCGATCATTCAGGGAGAAAAGAAAAAGAATTGGGAAAGAGAATCTTGGGGGCCTTGACATGTACAAATGTACAGAGGCCACACTCACCTGAAGTCAGAGTTGTTATCTTTCCCCAAAACCTCCTCCTTCCTAAATTTCCTGTTTTCTCAAGAAAACGGTATTCTCAGTGTAGTTGGAATGTGAAATTGCAAATCTTCTCTGGCAATGATCTTTGCCTAATCTGTCACCAGGCTCTTTTGCTTTTTTCTTTTATAATACTTTTCAAATCTGGCATTTTTTTTTTTCCCACTTGCATCGTTGTTTTTCAGGCCTTTGTTGTTAGTCTTCTGCAGTTTTCTCTTAGCCTACCTTTCTGTCTCTAGGATTTTCTCTCAGACTTTTATCTACTTAACATATCAGATTTCTATGTAAGCTTTCAAATGATAAAGGAAAGTTATTTTCTTTGAGAAAAATAATGTTTGAAACTGATTCTTTGTAAGAAAGTAGGTCCTGACATTTAAGGCCCTGTAGCGTCTATCTCTAGTTTATCTTTTTGAATATAAATTTCAGCATAAATGCCAAGTTTTTGCCATTCTGCAATATCTGATGCTCCTGAATTTTCGCCTTTCCTTAGGCTGTTTCTGTCACCACTGTCACTCCTCCTCACTTACACAAAGGCCCGATTCAGCAATTCAAGTCTCATTACCTCTCTGAAGAGGGGGCAGTGTGGTGCTGTATAAAGAACTTTGTGTAAACCTTTGTGCAGCTACCCGTTATCTGAGTAACTTTGAAGAACTTTTCTGAATTTCATATTCTTTATTTGTAAAATAGGCCATTATGTGGGATAAATTAATAAAGTGAAATGTGAAGCACAGTAGTTAATATTTCTGATCTTTGTCCCTCTGGATCATTTTATTCATTCATTTATTTATCCATTCAACACACAGTTGCTTTGGTACTTTCCTAAGCCATGAAGATGCAGCAGTTAACAAAATGCACAAAAATCCCTTCTGTCATGGAACAAATGTCCTAGAAGAGGAGTTGGATGATAAATGAGATAAGCATATAATGTTTTAATAATGATAAATGTGAGGGAGGAAAATTAAGAAAAGGGAGACATGCAATGGCAACAGGAAAGGTGGAAATTTTAGATGGAGTGGCTGGGGAAGGCCTCTGAGAAGTTTCTCTTTAGAAATCCTGAAATGCTTGATAAAATCATTGTATTATGACATGTTGTTTGCCTAGAAGTGTGTGTTTAGACTCGGTCTTTGACCTCAGCTCCATTAGAACTCCTTGCACCAAGGGATACATTTTTATTAGCTCTCTTGTTTCCTCGCTGCACTTTTATTACAGTGAAAATATATTATCCTGACAAGGAATTGATACAACATCAAAATATAACTGGAAGTGGTTCAGAAGGCAAGGCCTTCGTATCCAAGAGGAGGTTGATGGGATTCCATGCAAGTTAAATATTTAATACTTGTTTCATCCAACTCTTATTAGGCCAGACACTCCAGAAGAATAAAGACTCCTTGTCTCCATCAGGTGTTATTTATGGCTCTTTGGAGACTGAATGAGGATGCTAGTGCCTTTGAGTTTCATAATGAAATCTGGAGCTCTTAGGGGAAATTTCCTGAGTGAAATTTCCTAAGTAAAACTCCAGTACTCATGCTGAAAGTGACTGACTAGCCTTGGAAAGGTGGCCTTGGAAAGGTGGCGAGTCTGCAGCCAGTTTTATTCAGATCGTTTGTGTTTTACAACGTGTTTGCATGTCAGACTGAATAGAAATTATCAAGGAAAGTGGCCACGTTGTAGCATCATTGCTTGAACCCATCAGAAAAATCAGCTGATGGCTTGAGTCTGTAATTAGCAGTTAAATTTGTCCTCCAGATTTCTTCAGCTTCAAGTTTACCAGGCAGGAAATTGGAATCAGGAAGAGAAACCCAGAAACCTGTAACTCTGGGGCTAGGTTCTTCTAAAGAAAAGTTATCCTGTGAAGAGTTAAATTTCCTGCCACCAGTGACATGAAAGCTATGTGGTTGCTTTTGCTTTTGTTTTGGACTATGAAACAAAGAAAATTCACCAAACACCATACTTTGATTACTTCGAGCAGTTGTTTTTCCTTAGGGGAGATTGCAGAGTATAATTTCATCCCACAAAAAACTGGTGCCTGAGCTCCAGCCAAAGTTTGTGCTTTTTTTTTTTCCCCTTGAGGATTTGATATTTTCTGTTTCCTGACATTTTTACCATTGTTAGGCACACTTCTTTGTGTTCTTGCCCTGTATTCATCCCCTAAGGGAATTTGTGTATTTTATCTACTGGAAGGCAGGTATGCCTTCTGTTTCGGACAGGCCTTTTAATTGTTGAAATAAATCCAACTTAGTGTAATAGACCAATCATTAGGAACTGGGCCATGTGGCAGCATTTAGATCCATGACACTCAGACCCTGAGTTTAATCCAGAAAGGAAATTAAATACCATGTACCCCAAATGAATGATTTTCTTTTCTCTTCTTATCCTTACCTGGTCCTTCCTACCCCATCCTTTTAAAATATTAAATAGCATCTTAAAACACAAACAGAATGTCGTTTGTCTCAGAGTTTGTGGCTTGCTAATTTATGTGTGGCAGAATAATCATTTATTAGCCTTAAGTAAAACAGTAACAAAGACTATCTTTTTGCCTTTCTCTTCTGTGTGTTTTAAATAAATTAAGAGGTCCAAATAAAGAAAGGGCTAGCAGTTCCTTGCTCCCTTTTCAGCTACTTTAATGTAATTCCTTTTAATAATTAAAAAAAATAGTCCTATTTCTTAGCAATACTGCTTCTTTTCCTTTGTTTTTAACACCGTATATCTTTGTTTAAAAAGTAACACCTTGTAGAATTTGCTGATATGAGTTTGTTTAGGGGCCTATTTACTGTTTGTAGACATGGATTCTCTTAGCTCTGTACGCTACAGGACAGAGTGCCAGCTGACTGGCTTATAAAAGGTACCTGGGAGGTTTGGGGGATTTATTGAATGTAGGTGTGAGAATTGACTCAGTTGCTTTCCTTTGCCCTGTGCTGTGTCATTAAGGTAGGCTCAGTTTAAAGACTTGTGGCAGTGATGTGTGCTGTGTTCTGAGACTCTATTTGAGTTTCTTGGGTCTGTTGAGTGTGCTCACCCCTTTTTGTATTTTTTTCCCCATTCATAGCTGTGAAATTCACCTGCTGTGGTTATTCTTTGGCCAAATCAAAGATTGCAAGATCTCGACTTGAGTTCTTTGCAGCCCAAGAAACCTTTAGAAAGCATTCCCCTTAAGCTACTCTGTTGCCTACAGAAATGTACATACTTGGAATTGCCTCGCGAGGCCTTGAAAATTCCATCCAGCAGCTATATAGATGTGAATCAAAGGGGTTACATCTTCAAAAAATTAGGAAAGTCTATCATTTTGGTCTTGGTAATTTTTCTTGGCCTTTGTGAAACACAGAAGAGAAAAATCGCTGTTGGAGTTCCCTGGCAGTCCAGTGCTTAAGTTCTGTACTTTCACTGCTGAGGACCTGGGTACTATCTGTCATCAGGGATGTAAGATCCCACAAGCCACAAGGTGTGACCAAAAAAATAAAGCAGCTACTAAAAAGTACTGCAAACAATCACCACTTCTCTGCCATAGGTAAATATTGTAGTGATTTTGTTTTTGTTTTTACAAGTGAAACAGGAGAATGAATGACATCCAGGCAAGGTGAGATTTGATAAGGCAAGCTTGGAGATGCTGAGTTATTGTTCTGGTTGTAGACACTAGCATTTTTTCATTAGCCTGGATTTTCCAGTTCACTATCTGAAATTAACTCTGGTAATCCTTACCCAGCAGGCATAACCTTCAGGGCCTGAGATAATCCAGCTAGAAATCTATAGGCCATCTTGCTCCCTGAATTACTAATGTGTATGTAATTATAAAATGGGTATCAGCTCATCTCTGGGAGTGTGGTTTGGGAAGAATAGCTGATGAACTTCGGTTGTCAAATTTATATAAACAGAGATCTTTATGGATGGAAGCTCTTGAATTATAGACAGCCCTCCCGATTTTAGATTCTTCAGTTCTGTTTGCTACACATAGAAGGATTGACTTTAAAAGACAATTCTTGTCTTGTTATATCCACTTGTCACAACTTCTGTACCTCACTTTTCCAAAATTCTTGTGGCAGGGTGTTTCTATAATAGATGAGGAAGCATATTAGAGCAAACATAGTAAAATATACATCTTAAAAACATACACAAAATAAATTATTATGCAAATAAAAGTTAACCCGTTTGTGTTTTATTCTGATTAAATCTTAAAACACGAATAAATGCATTTTAATTTCCTATCAGAATCCACATTTTATGTGGTTACATAAATATGTAATTACATAAAGTGGTTAAAGATGTAATTACATGAAGATGTGTTACATAAAGAATTTAATAATTTCTTAGAAATGGATTTATAAAACAAATTCCTCTGATACCTAACTGTACGTGAGATAAAAATAAGTAATATTTTTCCAACAAGTGGAATTGCGAGATAGTGATTAAGAGACTATTTTCAAACCAAACATAGTCATATTGACCATTCTGGATGTCACTGAGGCAAAATTATCACAACCTGAACTGTGAGAGGAATTTTAGAATCTTAAGATTCCAGAAACCTTAAAGAGGAACCAGCTTGATGTTAAATGTTGAAATTATGTGGACTGTGTTTTATCTGAAAACCTACCTCTTATTTCTTATTTGGTTTGGTGTCTGTGATGAGATATTTGGTAGAAAAGTGGTATGATCCTTAATCTACAAAGTACAAATTCATATCCACTTGACATTATTTCCACTAATATCAGAACAAGTTCTAGAGGACAGGTATTGGAAACTAGACAAATCACTTGACCTTTGAGATGTTTGAAAGATCCTCACATTGCCTTGTGTTTTCATTTGTTTTAAACTGCTGATCACCTGTGGGTATCTTTGGCAAGATGCTGCACCCTTTGGTATCTTAATTTTCCCATCCATTGCTTCAATAACATGATACTTCGAGGCTCAGATGAAAGGATGATTGCAAAAGCAATTTGGCCATTTAGCAGCTATGGTATTGTAAGGTATTGTTACCTGTGTAGACCTGTTTTCTTCTTCAGTGAAACGAGGGTGCTATGGTTTCCCACTTGCCCAATCATCTAGGTGCAGAGTATCCTCTATTATCTGCAATAATGGAGCGAATCAATGTCAATTTTCGAAAAAGGAAGATGATTAGAAAATAATTTAGAAAATATTTCAGTATTTGCATATTACAGTGACATATTTCCAAGAGTTCATAATTCAGGAAACAAAAGTTTAAAAAAAGCCCATGAGAATTCAGTCTGATTCAGAGGCAAAAAAGCAGCTTTACAACTTTACCATCTTAGCTCTTCGTTCCCCCACACCCCCTTGTGGGGTAGAAGTGCATCCATATCTCTAATCAGTGAGGGTTTTAGCTTAAAGCATAGATGGCTTATTTTCTTAAAATTTCAAGCATTTGTAAGTCAGACAGGCACAGACATCTGTGAAATTGTCTTTTTCCTAGCTTGTATAAAAGCATCAACTATATACGGAGTATACCAAGACAGTATATAATTAAATATTGCCAATATATATTTGAAAGCAGGTTTGCTGTGAATCGCGGATCCTGGGAATAATCCCTGAAGGTTGTCCTGGTGACAGTGAATAGAAATGTGACAGATGTAGAGTCCCTTGCCCTTCCTCCCTCTTGTTTATATACTGCTTTTTCTGTAAGAAATAACTTATTTGGTGTGTTTTTTTAATTCTTCATCACAGACCTCTTTGTAATTGGGATTTTTTTTTTTTCCCCCAGAGATAAAAAAATCTCAGATTGGTGCTCTAGTTCATCAGAAAGCTTAATGTTGATGTTTACCAGAGTTGCTGGCCTAGAATACTCACTGATAATTACATTATTTTTATTCAGAGGAATCTCCCACTTTTATGAATAGAAAGATTTGGTGGAAATATCTCATGTTAGAAGGTGCTCTGTGAAAATGTTTGGAGGGGTGTGTGTGTGTGTATATATACACACACATACACGTATATTTGTATATTATATACACACATATGGACATAAACATTTTTGAAATTTTTTAATATTTATTTGTTTGCACCACTTACTTGTGACCCATGGGGTCCTTAGTCTTCATCGTGGCATGCAGGATCTTTAGTTGTGGCAGGGAAAGTCTTAGTTGAGGTATGTGGGATCTAGTTGCCTGATCAAGGATCAAACCCCAGACCCCTGCATTGGGAGGGAAAGTCCTAGCATATATTTTTCAAGAATTAAGAGTGAACGCATTCCCTTCAATTCTAATAGACTGTAAACCACTGAATGGTTGTATCCCACTACTATATATGGACTTCCCTGTGGCTCAGATGATAAAGAATTTGCCTGCAATGTAGGAGACCTAGATTTGATCTCTGGTTCTGGAAGATCCACTGGAGAAGGGAATGGCTACCCACTTCAGTATTCTTGCCTAGAAAATTCTGCAGACAAAGGAGTCTGGCTGGTTAAAGTCCACGGGGTTGCCAAGAGTCAGACATGCTGAGCGACTAACACACACATGCGCACCATTATGTGTGTGTGTGTAATTCCCCTGGTGCAGCTCCTCTTTATAAAAACATTTTAGTACAGCCGCCGCCTCCTCTCCTTGCTCTCTCGTCCCTGCTGCTCTCCCCAGTTCTGCCATAGTGGGGAGAGAAGTGAAAAGCCCTGGAAGTGGCACTGTTGCAGGCAAGTCAAGCCCACAGTCCTGCTTTTGCTTGTTATCCTTCTCCTGGATGACAGAGAACGGCTCTGCTGTGCTCGCTCCCAACTACAGGAGCAGTCGTGGCAGCTGCTGTCTCTTAAGGTATGATCATGGCCTTTGCCGTTTCACCAGGACGCAGCCTAAAAACAGAACTGGCGGCAGAGTTAAGTCGAGCTTCGTGGCTTTGTGAACATCTGGGACTTGTGTCTCTCGCCAGCAAGGCTTGACACCAAAAACACTCTCTCCCAAATTTCTAGTTTGAAGAAAGCTTCCAGATCATCTCTGGGACCTGGAGGTAATCCCATCCAGATCCTGCACCTGCCCACCCAGCTGGTCAGCAATTGCACACGTTCACATTTTGCAGTGCTTTTGTTGACTATGTCACCTTAATTGTGTGACTGTGTCTCTAAATGGCAGTGTGGATGTGGCTGCGCGCGTGTGTGTTTGTATAAATACACACAGTCCCAAGTACAGAAGTGCACTATGGTATCATAAACAGATGTTATCTCAAGAATGTCTATAGATGTAAACTTTTTAGAATTTTGCTAAATTGGATCCAGCATGATGCCAATACACTGATTTCTATGAAATAGGTTTTTATTAAAGTCTGCAGGTTATTCTTGTACTGGCAATGGCTTTGATTAAGCACTGTATTGGGGTCATATGCTAGAATAACAGCGTTTTGAAATCCCTGGCTGTTTTTGAAACAACTGTGATTAAAGTTCTGGCTCCTTTCCCATGATTACTAATGTGTGCTGAGGGTTGAGTTTCCCTGGTTGTTATTGGTGATTGAGTTGTGTGGCAGCCCCTTGTGCTGCCTTGCCAATATCAGTGGCATTCTCCAGGGGAAAGTGATTTTGCATTGAAATGCGAGAACTGAAAGCTATAACAAAATTAACACGGGGTCTAGGGTTTCTGGTGTGGCTGAGAGCTAGAATGGGAATGTTTCCTAGAGCCTAATTCATCTGTGATTGAATTTCAGACAAAACAGTGGGGCCATGATGAGAAGGGAGAGAAACCCATCTAAAAGAGATTATGGATGAACAAGCTGAGGAATACGATATGGCAGAGCTGAGATGTAGACCATCAGATACTTCAGGTTCAGGCAGGCCTTTCTTCTTGACAGACGTGTTCTGTGCCTTGGCATTGGTGCCCGGGCAGTGGCACGCTTGGGAACCCCATGCCATTAGGAATGATGTCTTTGCCTGCCAACAGGAAATGGACAATGAACTCCTTTCGTATGTGTGCAGAAAAAATATGTAATAAGTGTGCATGAATCAAGAAATGTGTGTTCTTAGGTTCTAAGACATATTGTGGAGTTATTGCCATCATCTGTTGGTACCTCAATTAATAAGTTCTTTGGTAAAAATGCTGGCATTAAAAAATTAGGAATATTGGACATGAGATTTTTTTAATCAGTTGCTACCAAATTAAAATCCTATGTAATTTTATTCTTCTATTTGCTAGCCTTTTGTCTTTGCAAGTTTTAGGATTGGAGTATTTATTTTCTACCCATATAGGTTATAAATTCCTTGATGATACCATATCTTTGACTCAAGTTGTTTTTCTCACTGTACTGTACACAAAACAGTTTTGAAGAAGCTACCTGTGGATTGGTTTAGAATTTATCCTTTGTGCTCTACAAAAAGTTATTTTTAAGCTTTAATGCAGTATTATACACAAACCTAAGGTAATTTAAAAGTTACCTTAACTTGCAAGAGTTCTAAATGTAAGGAATTGGCACACTTGGTACTTTTTATTTAGCTTTTTTTTTTTTTTTCATATTTCCATTAACTTTCAGGACTGATTTCAAGATGAAACAGTGGACTTTTGGTCTTATTTCTGCTCATCTTTCACACATCATTAGGTATTGATGTATGAAGCAGAGAGCAAAACTATAATAGGTGTATACACACACATATACATATATATGTGCATGAACTTCAGAGACTAATTTCATCAGTTATTCAGCAAATATATTCTGAATACCCATCACTGTCAAATGTTGTCATAGGTACTTGAAATACATATAAGAGCGGTGGCTCAGAGGTTAAAGCGTCTGCCTGGAATGCAGGAGACCCGGGTTCGACCCCTGGGTTGGGAAGATCCCCTGGAGAAGGAAATGGCAACCCACTCCAGTACTCTTGCCTGGAGAATCCCATGGAGGGAGAATCCTATGGAGGGAGGAGCCTGGTAGGCTACAGTCCATGGGGTCGCAAAGAGTCGAACACGACTGAGTGCCTTTACTTACTTAATCCTTTATTAGTTTTATTTTATTTTAAATGTGTTTATTGAGATAAAATTTATATGCCGTAATACTCAGTTTTCCAGTGTGTAATTCAGTGATTTTTAGTGTGTTCAGAGTGTTGTGCAAACATCACCACTCTCTAGTTCCAGAACACCGTTAACACCCCCAAAAGGAATCGCTGTCTGTCAGCAGTCTCTGTCCATGCCTCCTTCCCTCAGCTCCTGCTAACCACTGATCTGTTTTCTGCCTCTCTGGATTTGCCTGTTCCCGACCTTCAGTGTCCGTGAAACTGTGCAACATGTGGCCTTTTGTGTTTGGTTTCCATCATCATGCTTTTCAGGTTCCTCCATGTTTGTAGCATGAATCGGTACTTTACTCTTTTTTTTTTCCCCCCAGAGATAAGGAAGGCTGTTGGAGGACCCGGTAGGGAGTGGGAGGTTGGTCTGAGTCTGGTTTTGGATGTTAAATTAGTCATTCTATGAGCATTCCAGCGGAGATGCCAAGGAGTCAGTTGGACATACCAGTTGGGAGTTGATGACAGAGGTCTGGACTGGAGATAGGAATTGAGGCATCATTGGCATATAGATGATATGTGAAGCCACCAGGTTAAATGATATCTTCCATGGCATGTATGTAGAGCAGAGAAAGGGTTCAGAGGGTTGAGCTCTGGGGTCTTCAAGTGATATTAAGTCAGAAAGATAAAGGGGAATGAGCCAGAACAATAGAGAAGGACTGAGCAGTAAGAAGGGAAATCAAGTGATGATATGGTCCTGGAAGCTAAATGAAGGAGTTGTTTCCAGAAAAGAGTGGTTAACTGAGCCGGTTGGTGCTGCTGGATCCAATAAGATAGATGAGGATTGAGAATTTTACAAGGGTGGCTTCCATACCACCACTGAAAACCTGAAGGTGGGAGCCTCACTACTGCATGTGTTCCTGTTAACGTCCATGGCCCTCAGTCCCCCGCAGCTCTTACCGGCTCGTCTCGAGTCCAGCTTGTCCTTCTCATCCTGCTCAGTGTCTCATCCATGTCAGTCACCACAGGGAGTCCAGACTCCTCAGTTAGCTGACCTGCTCGGCCCCCTCTCCCTAATACTGCTCTGTGCGTCTCCGTTTCCCTTCTCTCTCCAGTGAATTTACCTGACTCATCATTGAGAATCCTTTATATCCTAGATGTCCCAACTGAATGTTCTTTTAACCTTCTTCCTGGAGCAGTTGGAACTAAAGCTCATCCCACCTTTGAAAGCCTACTTCCCTTGCTGCTGTTTTAAGTGGTGGCTCTTTTCTGTCACAGAGAGAGATGCAGTAGGTGTCTCTCTCGCCTCTCCCATTTTCTTTGTCTTCTCCAGAAAAATTCCCACACCTTCGGATTATTCCATTTGGTATTATTTCTTGTTGTAGTTATTGACAGACCTGAGCATTGTTCCATTTCCCCCCCCTAGCTGTGGATCATGCAATCTGTATTTGCTAATAATAATTTGTTTTCCCAATTTGGGCAAGCATCAGTATTTCAGCCTAACTTCAGTATTTTTTTTTAATAATAGCAAGGACAGTTTCTTGAGACCAGTTTTTTGAAACATTAGTAATATGGAAGATGACAAATGCATTAGTTAATCTCCTGCTGTACTGGCCTGATCTTAAAAAAAAAAAAAAAACTGTGAATTTTAAGTGATTTATATAGTTGAAAAGAGAACTTAATGTATGTGTCAGATATGCTGATCAAATGATAAAGTAGAGGAAAATCAAGCCTCAACCTTTTATGCAGGCAGTGAGAGGAGAGGCACAGTACAGTTTTTGGAGGCAGATGGAATTCGAACAACTAATAAATCAGATTTTGAAACATTGAAGAACAACTTATTTCAATGCATATGGTGTTGGATCTTAGACAAGATAGTACTGGGAGTAAAAATAGATTAAGCAGCATCAGAAGTCCATTGTACCTAAGTATCATCTGCATAACAATATTTAAATACATTTCATGGCACCAAACTCAGAAATTTAGTAAATAAATAATTATAGCGTGCCAAGAGGCACCTTCAAGATCTCCATGGAGTTATACATGAAAGAGATCAGAGTGAAATTGTATTACCACACGCATTCTCTGATCATTCTAATATTTCCGTCCCCATTGTGTTTTATGAAGATCAGAAGACTATAATCGCTTTATAGATTTCTCATAAAAAGCATTAACAGAAGAAATGCAAATGATCATAATGGACAAATTTGCATCAGTGCTTGTGAGCCTGCTTTATGCTTGGAGTGTAGTTGCATGGCTGTCTCTTGTTTCACAGAATGACGGAAAATGAACCACTGGAGACAACTGCATGCAGCTTCAGCATAAAAAGAGATTTTAGAAAAGCAAACAAGTGTGGCTCTGAAGTTTGGATTTGTTAATTTGCCAAATAAGAATGTAGAGGGACAAGCAAAAATTTATGATTTTAAGAAGTTAAGTCATCTTTTATTGACTTTTTATGTTATAAGTGAAGTAAAGAAGTTTTCTTTTGATTTATTTTTATAAGGCATTTTTAGTAGAAGATGCTTAAAATTTCTATAGCAAAATGTTCCTTGGAGTTTGTTTTAAACTAGATTCTGGATCTGGAATATCAAACACTTTAATCTGAGACTGTGACTGTTTTTTTGGTTGGGTAAATTGAGGAAAAATATAGATATTCTCATATTCCTCCCAGTTCTCTAGGTTAGCAGTATGCTTGATTATGTCATTTGAGTTTGAGTTTCTCAAAATGCTGTTATATTATTGTTCATCAATTACTGAACATTTAGCTAGGAGATAAAAAGACCCTGCCTTTAAGATGGTCACAGTTCCTGGGAAGAGAGTGTGCAACATATTTAACTGTCTGAAAAATACAATGAAATTAAGCATGACATAAAATAATAAAATATGAGATCCATAAGATTAGCTTGGCAGAACAATTATTTGTTCTTGGCCCTGAATTATAGAACTTTTATTTAAATATGATAAACTTGCAACAAACTTGTATCCAGTTATGATATTTGTACTTTCGGCCTGCCTTATGGTTTGGAGGGATACTATAAGCATATGTTAAGTCAGCTTACTTTTGATTCCATTGAATGCCACCACTGAAGTAACTCTTGTAAAATGTAATGCTTCCGATGTTATCCATTGACTGTCGTGCTGACAAGCCTTCTACTTTGCCTAAATCGTGGCTTCCTGAGTGTGTTCTATTTGCCAGGCCACTGCTCAATAAAAGAGATCTGAAATGACTAAAGGCAAGTGTTCACCTCGAGGGGGTCCCCCGTAATAGGAGAGCAATCGATAGTGTGGATGCAGTGAAGGAGCAAGGTCAAACAAGAACCCTGGCAAGGCCTCGTGGCTTTGTGTAAGTACTTTGGAGTTGGAAAATGCTATCCGCAGTTTTGACTTGAGTAGTTAAACTTTGTTACTATTCTTCAATTATCTGTAATGATGAATATATATGTAATGTTCAGCCACGATGAAACTGGATTCATAGAGGGTGTTTACTAACTCTACTGGATCGAGGGAAAATGAATACATGTTTTTTGTGTTAAATCTTCCTCGAGTTATGATGGAGTTACATCCCTGTAAGTCCATCATCAGTTGAAAATACTCGAAGTCAAAAATGAACTTAATACACCTCACTTACAGAATGTCATGAGTTTACGCTGCCTACGTTAAGTGTGCTCAGAAAGCTGAGCTGGCAGTGGGCAGAATCTTCTAACGCAAAGCCTATGTAATGAGTGTTGAATGTCTCATACAGTTTATCAAATACTGTACAGACAGTGAGATACAGAATGGTTGTCTGGGTACAGAATGGTTGTAGGTGTGATATTTGTTTACCTTGTGATCCTGTGGTGACTGGCGGCTACATTCACTGCCGCTGTCGGGCATCCCAAGGGAGCACTGTGCTGCATGTCACCAGCTCAGGACAAGAAACTAGGGCTTCTCTCCCTATCCCACCACCAAAGAGCTGATTATTAAGCATTTACTAACACATCAGTGGGTATAGTCAGTAAAGACCATATACTATTTTGCTGTCTTCTATTTTATACTGTATAACATTTTATACATTAATACTTTTTACTAATTTATAGTATATAGTATTTTATGTGTGTGGGGGCTTAGTCGCTCAGTCCTGTCTGACTCTTTGTGACTCCACGGACTGTATGTAGCCTGCCAGGCTCCTCTGTCCGTGGGATTCTCCAGGCAGGAATACTGGAATGAGCTGCCTTCCTCCAGGGCATCTTCCCCACCCATGGCTCAAACTCAGGTCTCTCGTATTGCAATCAAATTCTTTGCTGTCTGAGCCACCAGGGAAGCCCTTAGTATTTTATAGCACCTGTAAAATGAGAGGTTCAAATGCTGCTTCATTGCTCTGTACTGTCAGAATTAAATTAAAAAAGCACACTTTTTTTTCATTGCTTTATGATGATTTGCTCTTTAATATGAGCAATATTCCTTTTTTATTCTTGATATGACTCACCGTAACTAGATATAATTAGACATATATTTAGCTTCACATTTATAATCTATATGACTGTGGCATATAGTGGTAAACTTTCAGGAAGTTGACTACTGCACAGTTCTTGGTGATGGTCTTTGACTTAATAATATTTATAGGTTTAATCTCAGTGCATTTTTATGAAATCCCAGAATTTCACTGTTTGAATTGATTCTGACTTTCCATCATTGCTTTAAATCTCTTTTATGCTACCTCGACAAATGTGTATCTGGCTTGTCTCAGGAAAAACAAAAATAAAGATCTTACATTACAAGGGAAAAAACTCTCTCCTAAGACAGTCATTACTTTTTTATGCTCTACTTATCCTTGGTAAAATTTTCCTTTTATAAAGCCCAATCTGCGTTTTTGAAGCTTCTAACCTATTTGTCCTAATACTGTCTCTAAGACCACAGAATGTAATTTTTTTTTTCATCATGTAGCACTTAACAGATCTGAAGAGAACATTCATACTCCTCCCCATTCTCCATTCCTCTAACCTAGGCATCTCCCATTTTTTTACCCACCTCCTCATTTTTTAAAAATTACTGAGAATAAAACTATGACTTAAACCCGTTTACCTCTGAGGATCTGACTCTTAAAGCTTCTTCATAGTGAGGTTTAGCAAAACACAACCAATTCCATGTTACAGTAGCTATTACTTACACTGTGCTTTATAAAATTTTAGAAAGAGGTTCACATACATAATTTTCCTTGTTTTTTTTTTTGTCATAAGTCCTTGAGGGCAAAAGGTATATTTTATACTGTTTATAGATATGTTTATAGATAAAATACTGTTTACAGACACAATAAATGGAGATTGGAAAAGTTGAAATGCCTTGACCAAGGATAGACACATAGAGAGGAAGTAGTGAAGTTGGGATTTGAATCCAAGTCTGACTCCAGAAATTTCTTTTCTGTTTACACCTGAGGTCTCTGGTCTTAAGGGTGCCTGTGCACCCCTGGAATTGCTTGTAAGGTTTTGTCTTAATGTATATGTGCATTTTTTTCTGAGGAAAAGATCCATAGAAGGTCAGATTCTGAAAAGCTTTTCTAACTTTAACAAGGTGAAATATTTTTGTGTTGCCTGCGTCTCTGAAAGTGTGTGCACGCATGCTGAGTCACTTCAGTCGTGTCCAACTCTGTGTAACCCTATGGACTGTGTGGCCCGCCAGGCTCGTCTGTCTCTCAGATTCTCTGGGCAAGAATACTGGGTTGGGTTGCCTTGCCTTCCTCCAGGGGATCTTCCTGACCCAGGTATTGAACCTGTGTCTCTTTATGTCTCCAGCACTGGAAGATAGGTTCTTTCTCACTAGTACCACCTGGGAAGCCCTCTCTGAAAGTGTACTCATCAAGAAATTATTTAGAGATAGAATCTTCAGTAAATAAAAGATTTGGCTTTAATACTTCCCATCTTTTAGAGATACAGCTTTCATTGAGATTCATGTCATCGAGTAAAGATCCTTCCCTTTGGCTGAATCACTGGGCTGTATTATGTAAATATGTATGTAATAAACATCATACATGGGCTTCCCTGGTGGCTCATTGGTAAAAATCTTGCCTGCAATGCAGGAGATGCAGGTTCAATCCCTACATTGGGATGATTCCGTGGAGGAGAAAATAGCAACCCACTCCAGCATTCTTGCTGGGATAATTCCATGGACAGAGGAGCCTGGTGGGCTATAGTCCATAGGGTTGCAAAGGGTAAGACAAAGCTGAGCACGTGCGTGTGCACACACCACACATCTTACCCTTTTTCACTTTTTAGATCTAACCATATCTCTCTCCCCCTCAGCCTTTCTCTTTTTCTCTCTTCCTCTCACACACATGCACATTTTATATTTTCTTATTACACTTCCCATTTGTTCCAAATTTTAAAATTTAGAAATAATTTATTGTTAGCTTTATAAACAAAAAGAAAATAAATTTTGAAAAAATCTGGTTTATGGAACTTGTCTTATTACTTTATTGTCACACCTCATTAAATAATATTGAACTTCTGTCAGAGTTTAATGTGTGCCATCAATTCACTTCGGTTATTTTGAGTGGGACTGTGTTTTCGTTTATGTAATAAACTGAGAAGTGTTCTCGGACTCTTAGGTATTAACATTAGGTTGAGAGAACTGAAATGCTTAGAAGAGGTTAGAGTGGGTATAGATGTAGGAACATTTGGGTTTTTTTGGAAAAGGAAAGATGAAGGATGTCCAGGATGTTTATTTTCTTGATAAGATTAAAAAGCAGGGTCATCCAGTAAGGGTGAGGGAGAAAGTGGTATAGTTGGGATGCTTAGGAGTGGGGAAGGGTTGATACAATTGTTGTGGAGAAGGGGAGATGAATTATCCAGAAAAATGTGGTTTACTTGGTATGCAGTATTGAAGGACCCATTTTTGTTACCCAATATACTTTGTTTGGTGTCTATTGATGGTCGTGGCTGATAAACACAGAGATGGCAGGTAATCGGGCTCTTCCATGCTGTCTTTATCAGGTCTGATGTATGAAAAGATAGAAGGTTGAGTGATGGTGTGAGCAGAGGTGGGCCTTGCGCTATGCAGCTTGAAATCTTTTATGAGTAAGAAGGACAATAAAAATATCACTTTATTATTTTTTTAAATAAAAATGGTAGTAAAATGGGAGAAAGATAAAGGGCCTATTGATGGGAAGTTATGGTGGAGGTAAAGAAGATTGGGTGAGTAGAGAGAGAAGTTCATAGTTGGATGGTAAGTCTGGGCAGGGACTGAGGGGGTGGGCAACTGTTGCAGGTGGGGTTATCCAGCAGCAGATACTGAAAGAATCAAAGGTGCAAGATACCTGATGGGAGTCATCACCTACGAAAGAGTCCAGGAAGGAATCCGGATTTAGCAGAGAGAAAAGTGAAATTAGAGACAGCTCTTGAGAGCCTCTGCAACACGGCAGGGATCAACTGGGTAGGTCTTGCCCCTCAGGACTGTCTTGCATTGAGCTGAAATACCCAGGACTTTATATTATTCACTGGCTGTGGGCCTCCAGAGGAGGGGCTCTGAAATGGCAGACCCTGAGGTGGCTGGCAGCTGCAGCCTGCTGGAGGGTTCATATCTGTGTCCTCTGTGGGGCCTAAGGTTGAACAGAAGTCCTTGGAGGTGACAGTGTCCCAGCTCTCAGTAGCCTTTGTGTTTGATGGGCCAAGAGCATAAATGTTGACATCATCCTAGATACTGGAGGACCTTCGGGTAAGAAGGAGATTATGGAGTGGAAGTCAGATTCTTAAGTGGTCGGGAAGCAAGATAGGTAGGGTGACCCAGCAAAGTAGGATGGGCCCAAGAGCCTCAGAATTTTTAAGAAGTTATTTTTCAGATGCTGGAGGTGCAGTGGTCTGGAAGCTGCTTTGGGATACCACACAGGCTACCCCATCTATCCTCCTGCCTCTGAAGGAGGAAATAACCAGTGCTTCAGAGGCATGTGCAGAGATGGTGTTCATGGGAGAAAACCTGGAGATTGGAGGAAAGAAGGATCTGAATCCGGAGCAGAGAAATTTGAAGTATTAGAAGCAAGGGAGTAGAGTGGTAACATGGTCGCGTCCAAGAGATTGATGACACAGGAATGAGAGACGCGGCAGGCTTTGGGCTAGTGGCCTGTGGTTTTGTCGCCTTCCTCTTGGTTGATGGTGGTCCCAGGAGCTGCAGATCCTGAGTACTGCTTGGCAGAGGGATTTGAAGGAGGCTTCAGTTTGCTTTGGAGAAGATAGGAGCGGCATTTTGAAGCAAGATTTAACATCTAGATAAAAATTAGGGAGCGGGTTGTGTTAGAGGTTACTCTGTTTTAAAACACAGGATCTATTTGCATTAAATCACATCTCTCTCCTTCTCCAGATATTTTAACAGCTTCCCATTATGCTTAGGATTTAAATCATCCTTTGCTTGACATGACCTGCTGCTGTGTGATCTGGCTCTGCCTGCTCCCCCTCCGTTTCATGCTTCTTTTTCATTAGCCTGCTGACCCTGGACTCGATGTTCTCTGTGCCCTGAATGTGCCGAGCTCTTGCCTCAGGGCCGTCACACATGTTCTTCCCTCTTAGCTGCACATCCTTCCTCCACTCTTCCTGGCCCAACTTCCACTCAGCTTTCAGGCTTTGTGTAAGTGTCACTCTGTCTGACCTTGAAGTCAATTAGCTGCTAATAGATACTAGAGAGATTATTGTTAAGTGTTAGAGAGAGGTATCGTGGTCTCTCCTGTTAATTCTGTTCCAGTCTCACAACATAGAAAACAGTTTGTAATTACATATATATTTGTGTGATAGCTTAATGTCTATCTCATAATCCTGTGCTCAACTCCATAGAAGCATAGCTGTATCTTTTTTGATCACTTTTTTTCCCCTTGTAGCTAGCACAACAGCTGGTATATAGCAGGTTTTCTAATAATTGTTGAATAGTGAATATTTGGTGCATCCCTATAGTATTATGCTATCTTTAAAATCATGTTCTTAAGGAATAGTTAATGACTCGGGCAAATACTCAGGATAGACAGTTAGGAGGAGAAAGCTGGCTGGGTCAATATGTACCTGGTTTCAGCACTTTATGTGTGTGCTTCAGTTGTGTGCTTGTGTGAGGCACTTTAGTGGATTCTCTATGTAGTGTCTCCCTCATTGTTCTTCCCTCTTAGCTGCACATCCTTCCTCCACTCTTCCTGGCCCAACTTCCACTCAGCTTTCAGGCTTTGTGTAAGTGTCACTCTGTCTGACCTTGAAGTCAATTAGCTGCTAATAGATACTAGAGAGATTATTGTTAAGTGTTAGAGAGAGGTATCGTGGTCTCTCCTGTTAATTCTGTTCCAGTCTCACAACATAGAAAACAGTTTGTAATTACATATATATTTGTGTGATAGCTTAATGTCTATTTCATAATCCTGTGCTCAACTCCATAGAAGCATAGCTGTATCTTTTTTGATCACTTTTTTTCCCCTTGTAGCTAGCACAACAGCTGGTATATAGCAGGTTTTCTAATAATTGTTGAATAGTGAATATTCGGTGCATCCCTATAGTATTATGCTATCTTTAAAATCATGTTCTTAAGGAATAGTTAATGACTCGGGCAAATACTCAGGATAGACAGTTAGGAGGAGAAAGCTGGCTGGGTCAATATGTACCTGGTTTCAGCACTTTATGTGTGTGCTTCAGTTGTGTGCTTGTGTGAGGCACTTTAGTGGATTCTCTGTGTAGTGTCTCCCTCAGATTGATATCAGCACGGCCAGATTTCAAGAACTTCGTTTGTCGTAGGCTCATAGTCGCTGGTATGTAGAATATATCCTTTCTACCGACTAAATATATTATTTAAATGAACTCATATTTTATTTGATTTTCATTTTGTATGCCCAGAAAGGGCTTACTGGGAAGAAAATAGTTTAGTAAAGTCTTGAAAGGAGGTAAGGAAGCGAGCCATTTAATTCTAGTGTGTTACCAGGCGAAAGGAACAGGATGGACAGAGGCCCCGAGGAAGACACGTGTGGTGTATTCACGAAAGAGCAGGGCAGGCTGTGTAACCGGAAGGGGTGGAAGGACTTGAGCCCAGAAAAGGGGCAGATAGTAGGGAGTCTGCTAGTCATTGAAAGGAGTTGGGCTTTGACTGCAGGTGGAGGAACATTCACTCTAGAGAGAGAAACATTCCAAACAAAGGAGCGTACATCCTAGAGAGCGAATATTCTGAAGAAGGGGGAACTGGATTGGCCTTGTATTTTAGCAGGACCTTTCTGGCTTGAATGTTGAGACCCTCCTGAAAGGAGGCAAGGATGGAGGTGCGGAGACCAAGTATGAGACCAGTAGTCAGGAGACAGATGGTGGTGGCCTCGTCTAGCGGAGCAGCGGTGAGGAGGGTGGGGAGAAGTGCCGGGATTTTTTGTTTAGAAGGCTGAATGGCCAGGACTGGCTTGATGGCTTGGATGAGAAGCATGAAGGAAATAGAAGAGGCAGGATAACTCCAAGGTTAACATGAGCAACCACAGGATGGTGTTACTCTCACTGCTGCCGAGAGCTTGTTTGGTGCCTGTGATGTGGTTATGTCTGCTTAGCCACTCAGTCGTGTCTGGCTCCCTGCGACCCTGTGGACTGCAGCCCACCGGGCTCCTCTGTCCATGGGATTCTCCAGGCAAGAATACTGGCGTGGTTACCTTGTCCCCCTCTAGGGGATCTTCCTGACGCAGTGATCGAAACTGCATCTCGTGTGTCTCCTGCATTGGCAAGCGAGTTCTTTACCACTAAGTGCCACCCGGGAAGCCCCGTGGTTGGTACTTTAGTAAGTTCTTGTTGAATGTATTTGCACCTCCCATCTTTTTGTACTAATCACTCGTTAGTTCTGTATTGCGAGAGTGGTGCTTGATCATGTTTTAAAAAAGTTCACACTGAAGCTATATTCGTGGACCATCCATCTCTAGGGCTCATTCATGTTGTCTAGTATCTTCAGAGACTTTTTGTTAGTTACCTCTGCCTCTCGGCTCCCTTCTGAGCTAAATTGACAAATCATTTCTTTGGTGCATTTTAATAAAAGACTTTTCAGTATCTTAGACTTTGGAAAAACAACATGGAAAAAAGCAGATTCGCCGATCTTTGAAGAACTACAAAAGAAAAATATTTTTCCAAGAAGAGGTTGTAGCAATAATTTTATATGATGCATTTAGAAAATGTTGATAAGTAGCTCCTTTGTTCTGTGACTGAGTCACTATTTTTGATCAGTCAGATGGAGCATTTATTGAGTACCAATATTAGGAGTCCTGTATTATATGTTATCTTTGCTAATCTGTAGAGGAACAATGTCATGTTTTTTCTGTTAAACAGCTGGAACTTCACATATCTTCCCTGGCTTCTTTAAGTTGATTTCCAAAATCAACAGTGATAGGTATATCATTTTGGAATGCTATTTTTCATTCTTTCAGTACAGTTTATAATATCTTTATCTCTAACTTTTGGTGTTTTCTTTCTTATACCTCAATCGATATGAACTTCTTGGTGTCATGAACTGTGTCTTTTAGTTAGATTTATGTCTCCATGAGATCACTCCAAGGCACAAAACTGCTGAATTCCTGACTACAGATTTAAGTCAAACAATATTTTCCTATTAAATGAGTTTCCATCAGAATTACTTTTTTGAAACCATTGATTATACTGGTTTGTTTAAAGTTCTCATACCTGCTTTGGGGTGAATAATTGAGAAAGGTTAAAATTGCACAGACATGCCCTGAGTTTTGCCCATTTTATTTATCCACTTTGGGGAATTCTTGTAATAATCAAGACAGAATCTAAGATGCTTCAGATATAAAAGAAAGAGCATAAGATAATCATAATTAGATAGTATAAAAATGTCAGCCTCAAATGATACTAATTATTTTTTCCTGAAGCATAACTAATATCCCAAAGCAAAAGTATAGTTAATTTTCACTTAAAATCCCATTAGAATTATTACATATGGTGATTATAATAATTGGCATAAATATCTACTTGATGAAGGTATATATATGTTATACAGTGTCAAAAATGTAAATAAAACCATTGAGTGGAATATGTTATAAAGGACATTTTAGATGGAAGATTTTCTCAAGAATGCATACTGTGGTTCATTCTCCTTATTTTATTGATAAGACTCAGGTTAAGCAGCTTACTGCCATATAATTACTTGATATCAAACTTGCAAAGAGAACTTCATTCTCATCTCATTTATAATTTACTATATCAAATTGTGTCTTATTATATATTGTATCTTACTATATCAAGTTAATTATTACCTTTACAATGAGCTGTATTGTTTTTATTTTTTAATTTTTCTTAGATTATTAGTAATCTTTATCTTCAGATAATTACAAAGATTAATTAAAGACCATCAGCCAGTAGTAGGGATATCTGAACAGGCGCCAAAGGAGCTTGCACTGGAAGAACTGAATTCAGAGGGGAAATTATCTGTAGACAGTTCCGTGAAGAGTAAGTTGTGTGGAGACTTATCTTCATAGCAGTATGACTAGTACTTTCCCTCTACTTCCCAGGGAAAAAAATTTAAATGTTGGATAAAACACGTAAAAGGGGTTAAGTTGCTTTGATGAGTTGGCAAGTGAGTTAGGATAATTGAAGGAAAAAACATAAAAGGAATGCAGAAAAATGTTAAAGAAAGTACTACCAGGTTTATATTTATCCTGAGGGTATTTGCCAAAGCTGAGTGAACTTGCAAGACTCAGAATAGAAGCAAAACCCAGAACCTCCCCAACCTGGGACATCTAGTAGAACACACCTCCAACCTCTACATAGAGTATATGGGTCATCTAGAAATACAGTCTGTTTTCCATAATCTCTCTACCTCATGGAAGGGGCTCATAGGCCAAGAGAGGAAAAATTGCTAGTGAAACCAGCTTCATTGCTAAAATATACATCCTCTGGGGGAGGTGAGAAAACTTCAAAGTGAGAAGCTCCTTTACAGTGGGGTCCAGGTGCGTAGTACCCTTAAGTAAACTAGCAGATACTATCGTGTGTTTTCTGGTAGAACATACCTTCTCACCAGGCCTCAAAGAATAAATTTGAGGATAAATTTCTAAGGGAATGATCTTATGAAACATACATACAGAGTACATATAAGATAAAAAGTTCCAGGAATAAGATTTAGCTGGTAGGGAGGAGGGTGCAGGCCTACCCTGGTGATCCAGTGGTTAAGAATCCTTAGCAGTGCAAGGGAGGTGGGTTCGATCCCTAGTGGGGGAACTAAGATGCCAAATGCCATGGGCAACTAAGCATAAGCCCAAGCGCTGCAACTTAGACGCAGCCAAAAATAAATAAATAAATATTGAAAAAACAACACATTTAAAAAGAAAATAAGATTCAGCTGAGGTGAGAGACAAAGGACTCAAATCAGCAAAGACTTCAGTATTATAATTATGAGGCACTTCAGTTCAGTCTCTCAGTCGTGTCCAACTCTTTGTGACCCCATGAATCGCAGCACACCAGGCCTCCCTGTCCATCACCATCTCCTGGAGTTCACTCAGACTCACGTTCATCGAGTCCGTGATGCCATCCAGCCATCTCATCCTGTGTTTTACCCTTCTCCTCCTGCCCTCAATCCCTCCCAGCATCAGGGTCTTTTCCACTGAGTCAACTCTTTGCATGAGCTGGCCAAAGTACTGGAGTTTCAGCTTGTGCATCAGTCCTTCCAATGAGCACCCAGGACAGATCTCCTTTAGGATGGACTGGTTGGATCTCCTTGCAGTCCAAGGGACTCTCAAGAGTCTTCTCCAACACCACAGTTCAAAAGCATCAATTCTTTGGCGCTCAGCTTTCTTTGCAGTCCAGCTCTTACATCCATACATGACCACAGGAAAAACCATAGCCTTGACTAGATGGACTTTTTTTGGCAAAGTAATGTCTCTGCTTCTGAATATGCTATCTAGGTTGGTCATAACTTTCCTTCCAAGGAGTAAGCATCTTTTCAT
>SJYC01019169.1:0-50104 GCA_006408675.1 Madoqua kirkii | reverse complement strand
CAAGGGACTCTCAAGAGTCTTCTCCAACACCACACTTCAAAAGCATCAATTCTTTAGTGCTCAGCCTTCTTCACAGTCCAACTCTCACATCCATACATGACCACAGGAAAAACCATAGCCTTGACTAGACGGACCTTAGTCTGCAAAGTAATGTCTCTGCTTTTGAATATACTGTCTAGGTTGGTCATAACTTTTCTTCCAAGGAGTAAGCATCTTTTAATTTCATAGCTGCAGTCACCATCTGCAGTGATTTTGGAGCCCAAAGCAATAGTATATTGTATTTTTCAAATTATCTGCCTGATGCATTTGTACAAAGACATTTTCAAAGTGTGATTTTAAAAACTATTGTAGCAGGACTGCCCTGGTACTCCAGTGGTTAGGAATCTGCTCTGCAGTGCAGGGGGTGTGGGTTTGATCCCTGCTCTGGAAACAAAGATCCCACATGCTGCAGAGGAACTAAGCCTATATGCCACAAGTACTGAAGCCCTGGAATCACAGCTAGAGAGTCCATGTGCCCCAAGTAAAGATCCTACATGATGCAAGGACGATCCTGTGTGCCATGACTAAGACCCAACACAGCCAAATAAATAAGTAAAATAATGTTTAAAAAATTAAAAATATCGTACTACTAAAAATTTGATCAGACACACTTGGAGGATAAAGAAAGGTGTGGGTTTGATCCCTGCTCTGGAAACAAAGATCCCACATGCTGCAGAGGAACTAAGCCTATATGCCACAAGTACTGAAGCCCTGGAATCACAGCTAGAGAGTCCATGTGCCCCAAGTAAAGATCCCACATGATGCAAGGACGATCCTGTGTGCCATGACTAAGACCCAACACAGCCAAATAAATAAGTAAAATAATGTTTAAAAAATTAAAAATATCGTACTACTAAAAATTTGATCAGACACACTTGGAGGATAAAGAAAGGTTATTAACTATAATTAAAGCAGAAAGAAAGCTATCCTGCCTCTTTATATGCAGTTTCTCATTTTATAAATGATGTGCCTCTAACTTTGTAAATGAAATAGGAAGCATATGCAGAGTGAAAAAATACCCAGTTGAAAAATTGTTAATTTAGCCCAGTGATATTTAAAAATATAGTATAGGGCCAAAAAAACTAATGGTTTCATATTATTTCGTGGACCCGTAGCATATTCTTTATCAACTGTTTTCTGGATGACTCACAACTGGCTCTCCTATAGCTAAAAATTACCTTTTAAGCTGGAACACATATTTGCATGATGCAAAGATATTATGCGACTCTGATTTTATCTTTCTAACATGTTCTAGATTAGCTGATAGAATACTGAGCCATACATGGACTCTATTGTTGGGGCTCACGTGCATATAAAAAGAACATTAAGTCAAAAATTTAAAAGCTGGATCCAAAAGAAAATGCACATATTGATTACAACTATGTAAAAGTATTATACACATTAGCAAAGAATAAAAATAGATTTGGAGGGTAATAATCTAAAGTTCACTAGGAGTGTGTGTATAAAGTTTGATTTATAATAGTTAAGAAAATACAAAGCATCCTAGAAGGAAAAGTGCCAAGGCAACACTAGCTTTAAAATAAAGTTTTGTACTATTAAAACATGCATGTGTAGCCAAGATAATTTATTACTAGGGATGGATTAGATATATAGTATTTTAGTCTTTAAAAAAAGAAATAGCACAAGATTAATATTTTAAAATTTTACTTAGAAACAAAACACTAGTGGCCTCCAGGATACTCTGTGCCAATTTTCCCCTCTGAACCATTTTTACAGACAACTTACAACCTCCCTAAATTATAGGTTTATGTGGAAAAATAGGGGGTTGTTGTATAATAAGGAAGCTGACAAATCTTTAACTCTAAGAGTACTAGTTATTGCTACTGTAATTTATGCACAGATACTGATTCTAATTAAGTAATAGCAGAGGTTGCCTTTGAATTTATGAGGCTATAATCAGCTCCCTTGTGCTCAATAAATGCCACAGCTACAGTCTGTGGTGTTAATTTCACACTACAGTGGGAACTAGCGGTTGTTGCCAAATATACTCATAAGTCACAGGCAATTTGGATTATTACTGTAGAGTGTGCTGCATCAAGCAATGCGCCACTCATAATCACTTTTTAAAGTCATTATTGGGTGTTTGTGTATGATAAGTCTTCTGACATTGACAAGGCAGAGTGCAGTAGCTTTTCTTTCCCGGAAATCATTTCCAGATAAAATAAATATGCTGGGTCCTCTGGAAAAATTATACATAAGAAGCTCCCACTTCCTCGGCTCCCTAGCTATTTCTGATACATGAGAGCTGGGAACTTGGATTTTTCCTATAAACTACCCTGTGTGTGATGTGCCCCAAAGGAGAGCACCTGATATGGGGTCACTTCCCTTTGGGAATTTCATGAATTCATGTGATAGGGTTTCACAAGTGCCCGGAGCTGAACTTGCTGGCAGAACTACATTCTGTCCTTTTCCAATTTCCTGAAGCTGGTTGTGAACAGAGACTCTCACTGTGAGCTTTAATGCTAGTTACTTTGCTCAAAACATCACAAAGAGGATGAGAAGTAAGCACACCAGTACACATGAACACAGGATCTCCTTCTTTCTTTTGTTTACTTTCTCCCTTCTATTTTATCAGAGTTACTCTTGATAGTTGGGATTTATGAAGTTCCACCCAGGGCTGTGTCACATTCCACATCTTATGCTTAAATCCACAATACTAGAGTGTCTCCTTATCATGCAACGGTCAATGGGTCCAAATGCCAGCTGTCAACAATAGGGGTCTTCTTTGTGACTGAGTACAGTTTGCATTAATCACAGGGACAGCATGTTCTGACCGGGGGCAGGGGCCAAGGTTTCCGTTTGGAGTATGGTTGCATCATTTCCTGAGGAGCCCAGCAGGCTTCAGTGTAATCAACAACACAGCAGGAGAACCATGTTTTCCTTTAAAGGGCAAGCACAGAAGTCAGGTGGCTCCCCAGGTGCCGCTGTTTTAGACCAGCCAAAATCAAGGTGCCGAGAAAGTGAAAGCACTCAAGGAGTTTCACTGGCCCGTTGTATTCTTCCAAATAAAATGACACAGAATATTAAGTATTTCCGGTATGGCTTTTCATTATTTGCCAAGAGAGGATTCTTCAGACATCTGAAAGACTAGGTTCCTGGAGCTGAAGCTGCTCCCTTGGTGATGGGCCATACAGAGCAGGGTGGCTTCAGCGACCTACACCCAATATGCTGTGCAGACAGTAGGTAATCACTATAGAAAAATGTGTGTGTGTGTGTGTTTTGATCCTTCTTGTTAACCGACATTCCAGGGGCAGAAACTGTGGTCTCATAGTGGCACATACTGGAGGAGGGCATGGCAACCCGCTCTGGAACTCCTGCCTGGAGAATCCCGTGGACGGAGGAGGAGCGTGGCAGGCTACAGTCCATAGTCACAGAGTCAGACACGATGGGGGCGACTTAGCAGCAGTGGCGGTGGCGCATAGTTACGACTTTTCCTCACTTGTGACACAGGAGGACAAATCTCTCTTCCAGTGTTGTATGGACACATGCAATAAAAAGTCAGGTGCATTGCTTTATGAACAAAAAGGCTTTGGGGAGAAAAATTTCCAATGTACATTCTCCTCATTCTGTGCGGATGAGCAGCTTAGCTTTTGGGAAGGGAAAATGGAGACCTTTAATAAACTCTGCTTAACAACACAGTCATAGTCTGTTTGTGGTGGCCTCAGAGTGTACCATTCAGTCCCTTCTAGAAGGAAGCTCTTGAGAGCATTGTGAGCGCCTCTGTGGATGGGCGTGGTGGGGAGACTAGAAAAGGGCCGCTCCCGCCTGACACGGGACTCGGAGGAGCCAGATGTGCGCAGGCGCTCCTCACCAGCCTGACCACAGCTTTTCCAGAGCTGCCTTACGTCTGAGGCTCATTCTGCTCAATCCACCTTCCTTCCCTCTCCTTTTTTCACAGTTGTCAGACCTATATCATCATGTGAATTCTCTCTGCTGTCTAGTCCTTTCACCATACATGTCTCCAGATACCATCAAACATCCCCTGGTTGAGAACCACTGTTAGAAAGTGAGAACACGTCCGTAAGGAGAGCAAAGCACTTGCTCCCTTGGGCTCCTGGGCACTTAGGTTCACTGAGCACTTTTTATATTTGTCACTGTTTAGCTATCGGTTTCTCCCACAAAATTACAAGCTCCTCTTAAGGAACTGTTTTTTGTATTCATTACATTTTTCTAGTTCTCTTTTGGTTCTGTTTAAAGGGCGCTGACTTTTGTTGACTAAGGGAAGAGAGGGGAGGTAGCAGGAAGAGAGGGGCAGAGAGGGAAGGAGGACAAAAGCAAGTAGCTGGGCAGCCAAGGAGGCAGGAGAGAGTGACTGCAAGGTCCACCTTTCCTCTCTTGACCAAGAGGACTATGATGAGTTTATATACTTAAGCCTGTTCATTCCAAGTTCATTGCTTTCCATTTGGGCCTTCGTGCATTCTTTCTTTCCATGTTTTTGTTTGTTAAGGAACCACTCATTTATTATACTCCAAGTGTTGAAATCCTCTTTTGTTTTTGGACCTTCTCATGGTCTCGTCTGCCCACTTTGAGGCCGTTACCAGGCAACAGCTGGCAGCTTGTGGTCCCTCTCCAGTAGTTGACAGCAGTTAGCCATCAATAACGTGATCTCACACGCCAGGGCACCACTCCAGAGAGTGAGTACTTTTTGTTTTGGATTAACAACAACAAAAAAAATTCTGAACAATGCTTGGTCCCAAATGGAAAGGTAGAGAGGAATGTGATCAATTAACTCAGATGATGTCAGAATCCACGAGTGGCAGAAGAGCTGGAATTCCAGCCCTTTCCTTGCTCAGCTCTTCTGGGGTGATTAGCTCTGTTCCAAGACCTTCGGCAGGCCCTCGTGTTGTGTTTCTCTAACAATAAAATAAGCCTTGGAGACTTGGAAAAGAGTTCACTTATTAAAATTATTTAAAACTCAGACTAGCAGGAATGAGAACGATGCTGGTAGGCCGAGCAAAGTCACACTAGTGCCTGTTTTGGCTCATCTTGCTCTCAAAGCCTGTGTTCTTCTAGACAGCAGATGTACATGTATTCAACAGAGAGGCAAAGGAACTCTCTGTCCAGGCAGGACCCAGGTATCACAACCAATGCTCAAAGTCCTCCTAACCCACACATTGACTCCTTCTAAATTTGTTCTCTAGACAGAGGTTTGCCAAGCTTAAAATTTTTTTCTTTTAACTTTTCAGAGTTCTTAGTCTTTCATATTTTTCATAGTCTTCAGAACAGCTAAAAATATCCTTTGTCATCTATCTTTGACATTAAATAACGCTTTGCCACTGTCAGCCAAATTGGAGTTTTATGGAATCCTAAATTTGTAAGGGATGAATAAATGATTAAACTCAGTAGTTCCCAAATTTTAGTGAATAAAACATTCACCATAGGAACTTATTAGAAATTCAGATTTTAATAAGGTCCAGGAATTTGGAAATTTTTGGATAAAGTATAAGTTTCCTACAGCAAAATTCATTTACTTAAAATGTACACTTTGATGAATTTTGGTAATTGTACACAATTATGTCACTTCCACTGCAATCAATCACAATATAAAACAGTTGCATCACTCCCACAAAGTTGTGTTGTACCCCGTTTGCAATCCATCGTTCTCCTCCCTTCCCCACAGCCTCCAGGCAACCATCAGTCTGCTTTCTTTTCTGTAACTTTGCCTTTACTTCAATATCATATAAATGTAACCATGTAGCATGGCACCCTTTGTGTTTAACTTTCTCCTTTAGTATAAAGTATTTGAGGCTCATCTGGAAAGGTTTTAAGTTTAAATCTAGAAACTAGATGATTCTGTGCAGGGAGTTTCACAGTCATACATTGAGAAGCACTCGTCTCTTCTGAACTTCATTTCATTGATGAGGAAACTGAGGTGTAAATGTAAGTGCATTGTCTGAAGTGAGATATTATTGATAAACCATTGGAATTCTGTCCTCGGCGAGATGTCCTTGAGGCAATTTTCCTTGATCTCCTTGTGATAAGAGATTGGGTCCCTGAGGAAGCACCTTAACAATCGTATAAAGTACTCTCCTTATTTTGGATTCACTTGGCCAATAATATGAGATCTAGTGTATGAAAGTCCTTCGGATTTTCTTCTGGGTTACAGGCATGCTATTACAGGTTATGAAAATCCTTTGAATTTTCTTCTGGGTTACAGGCCAGTTATTTCCAGGCCTTTCCTCAAATTAAGAAACATTTACTCAGAGACAGGTGATGTAACAAAATCTTTCACAAATGTATGTTCAAGAATGTACTCTTTAACATTCTTGATTATAGTGTTTGCTTTTGTACATGGTAAAATGTGATGAACGAGACCCCTAACTTGACATCAAGAAGCCTCCTCAGGTTCCTCCAAAGGAACTGTGTCTAAATGGCTGAATAGACTTCTTCCTCACCTGCCTATTGCATGCTTCCAGCTGGAAGCTGGTTGCATTGATCCTGTAGATCTGGCAGAACAAGGTTTTTCCCACTTTTTTACTGGATCATGGTCACTTTGGGAATTTAATGAAAGACACAGAGCCTCTTGGAGGAAAAGGATGTTGAGGGGCACACAGGCAGGTGATGTGGGACTAAGCAGAGGATCCAGGATCGGGCAAACCACAGTCAGGGAGCAGCCTGGGAAGGCCCTTGTGGGACTGGCTATAGCTCCCGAGGGCACACCAAGAATGTCACAGCCCTGCCAAGTCATCCCTGCTGACTGAGTCCTATGATCTTCAGGCGTTCAGGTCTACCCCATGAAAACTACACTCAAGCCTAATTTTATAGAGGAAGAAAATGAATTTCTGGAAAGACAGAAATCTGCCTGTAGCCAGGGCCTAGCTCAGTTATGCAGCCAGAATGGAATTCAGGTCACGATACTCTATCACCCATCCTGTGCTGTCTCTATTATTTGCTCTAAAACTGAATGTAGGAGAATGATGTTGAGAAGTACATCAGCTAGTGAACATTTAAGGACAGAGCAAAAGTCTTCAAGGTCCTCACCATCTGATCATTTATCCACAGGACCATTCTAAAGGACTAATGATTGTTTACAAGGCTATTTTCCTTTTTTTGTGGTTTCTCTGAAAATTGGAAGTGAAACCAATGCCATAAAAATAAAACGAGTAATCTTCCCTCAAAAATTGTAAAAGAAGGGAGAAGCAACCAGAATATATTCTTTAAAGTAAGCAGACAATTCTAAAGATAATACGCTTGATTTTCATGCATAATATTCTTATACAAATGCTCAGTACTCTTGAGCAAGCATTTGTAACATGGATCCTGGAACAGAGTGCTCAGTCTTTGTCTTGAAGAGACCTGAGATCTCCCATCACACCCGCAAATGTGAGGTGAGATGGATAATCCTGTAATGACTAGCTTCTGTAATCCTTTTTCAGAACTCCTGAGAGCTAAAAAATGTGAATGCCAAGAAAATAAACAAACTGAAAGTATGAATTCTCTTTATAATTAAATTATACATTCACGTGTATATATTTGTACATTGCAACAAAAATAAAAAACCTTGAAAGAATTTCAAAACAATACAAAACACATGCTAAATGTATTTTAAAAGTTATCAAAGTAATCAAGTTCCTCCACTGTTCTTAGTCTCTCTCTGCTGAAACTCTCTCTCAGTGATTGGCTATGATCATGTTCTCCCTTCTACTTTGAGTTCTTTTCCTTCTCTTTCACCTGCAAAATTAAATCCATTCAATTTCAAGACTTAACTTCAGTACCTGCTCCTATGACCTCCTAAGCTTGTTGTTCAGTTCAGTTCAGTCGCTCAGTCGTGTCCGACTCTGCGATCCCATGAACTGCAGCACGCCAGGCCTCCTTGTCCATCACCAACTCCCAGAGTTCACTCAGACTCACATCCATTGAGTCAGTGATTCCATCCAACCATCTCTCACCCTCTGTCGTCCCTTTTTCCTCCTGCTCCCAATCCCTTAAACATTAATTACAACACATACCTTATTGTATTATAATGTTTGTTTTCCTGTTTGTTTCCCTGTTAGGTTATGGGACTGTCTTGCTCATCTTTGTGTTCCCTGAAACTAGTGTAGTGCCTAGTGAACAACTGATACTCAGTCCAGCTAGACATAGAATTAGTGAATGCCACCCCCCCCACCCCCGCCATTCCTTCTTATTGCTGGGTCTACCAACCTCTAGTTCACTTTCCTATATTCATTGACAGTTTTACCATCTTGTATCACTCCACTATCTCAGCTCTTATTATCATCCTGAGAGACTTCTATGTGGTCAATATATCCATCTTTAATATTAAATCAAATGGAATTTTCATTTTGATTCTGCTTCATAAATTCATTTCCATGGCTCAAGAATGATTCTTCATTTTGCCTAAGTATTTCCCTACCAAAATGATAAGTTTCAATATACTGTCTTGTGATCTCAATGTTGTACCTTCCACTTTTATTCTTCTGTTCTTTCCCACTCAGTGAGATTTCAAATATGTTAGGGCTTCCAGTTCCTTTCTCTGATTATTTGGGGCCCATCCTGAAACATGATTCCTTGTTTGCTATGTCCAAATTTTATAATTAGTCACTTCGTTTCTCACCTATAGCCTCACCTCCTTCCACCTTTCACTAATCCTATCCCAGAAATCTTTAGTCATATCTGCAATGTAGTTACATCCTTCTCATATTAGGACCGCTGAATGTTGTTGGAGAATAATGTAACATGACTTTGTAAATTATTGCCAGTATGAATATTTGTATCCAATATGTCTTACATGCTGCTCAAATTCTCAGGGAGCCAATGACTTTTAAAGTCTTACTATTATTGGCAAATTAACTTCCTATTTCAGGTACCTTTTCCACATAAGGCCAGAGCCTCTTGGCCTTACCTTTTCCAACCATTAACTTTGCCCCAGATGCACTACAGTGATCTTCTCTACATGGGCTCTTTCCAAGTAGAGCTTCACTTACTATATGCATGTGGGCACAGTAACTCACCTTCCATCCTGGGGCTTCCCTGAGAAAATGCAAGGCACCCAGATACTAGAAAACTAGCAGTGCAGACTTGATGCTTTCTGGGGCAAAACTTTAAACAGTAGAGACAGGAGCTACTGGAAAAATTCTTCTCCATTCTCACTCTTTCCCTGGACTGTTCTGCAGTCTTTCACAAAATTTTCTTCATATCTACCTCTGTTAAAAAGATCTACTTCAGTTTTTTTAAAAATGCAAGAAAATCTGGTAAGGCCATGGTTTTCGAAGTGTGGTTTGTGGTCCCCTGGAAATCCTGAGACTCTCCCAGGGTGTCCATAAGAGCAAATGTACTTTCATAATAAACATTAAAGCATTATTTGTTTTTCTAACAAATTAATATTTGCACTAATGATGCAAAAGCAATAGTGGACAAACATCCTGATGCTTTAAAATGAATCGAGACAGTGACACTAAACTGGTACTTTTTGGATTCTTCATTTCCTCCTGTTCACAGTAAAGAAAATTTCAAGATCCTTGAGAACGTCCTTTTTGAAATAATAAAAATTATTAGTTTTAAATCTTAGTCCTTCTGTGTAGGTGTTTTTAATAGTATGTGTGACCACATGAGAAGTAAACATAAAATACTGAAATACAGTTTTTATCTTTAGAAAATTGTATAATTATTTTGTGATTTCTCCTTTCGTGTCTGTTAGGAGGCTTCCCTGGTGGCTCAGAGATAACAAATCTGCATGCAGTGCAGGAAACACGGGAGATGTGGGTTTGATCCCTGCGTTGTCTATCTAGTCAAGGCTATGGTTTTTCCTGTGGTCATGTATGGATGTGAGAGTTGGACTGTGAAGAAACCTGAGCACTGAAGAATTGATGCTTTTGAACTGTGGTGTTGGAGAAGACTCTTGAGGGTCTCTTGGACTGCAAGGAGCTCCAACCAGTCCCTTCTGAAAGAGATCAGCCCTGGCATTTCTTTGGAAGGAATGATGCTAAAGCTGAAACTCCAGTACTTTGCCTCATGCGAAGAGTTGACTCCTTGGAAAAGACTCTGATGCTGGGAGGGATTGTGGGCAGAAGGAGAAGGGGACGACAGAGGACGAGATAGCTGGATGGCATCACGGACTTGATGGACGTGAGTCTGAGTGACCTCTGGGAGTTGGTGATGGACAGGGAGGCCTGGCCTGCTGCAATACATGGGATCACAAAGAGTCGGACATGGCTGAGCGATTGAACTAAACTGAACTTCGGGAGGAAATGGCAACCCATTTCAGTATTCTTGCTGGGAAAATTCCGTGGACAGAGGAGCCTGGTGGGCTACAGTCCATACAGTTGCAAAGAGTCAGACATAACTGAGGCAACTTAGCACACACACATGCATGATTACTTTAAGTGGCTGGTCTCTTGGCTTCAAACGCATTTTTAAAACCCAGCATTTGTACTCTCCTCCCCTCATTGTTAGTATTCTTGATGTCGTGTCTTAAGTCTGATTGTTTTGTGTATCTCTTAACTACTTATTGTAGACACAGGTGATTTTACCACTTTTGTCTTTTAACCTCCCTACTAATTTTGTGTGTGGATGATCTCCTACCTTTACTATATGTTTGCCTTTGCCAGTGAGCTTTCTTCAGTTTGTAATTGTCTTGTTTCTGGTTCTAGCTTTTTCATCTGGAGAATTTCCATTAGCATTTATTGTAAATCTGGTTGGGTGCTGAATTCTTTTAGATTTTGTTTGTCTGCAAAGCTTTTGATTTATCCATCAAAATCTGAATGAGAGCCTTGTTGTGTAGGGTATTCTTGGTTGTAGGTTTTTCCCTTTAATCACTTTAAATATGTCATGCCATGCATTTCCAGCTTGCAGAGTTTCTGCAAATCAGCTGATAGCTTTATGGGAGTTCCCTTGTTTGCTATTTGTTGCTTTTCCCTTCCTGCTTTTAATATTCTCTCTTCATCTTTAATTTTTGTCCTTTGAGTTCATCTTATATGGGATTCTGTGTGCTTCCTGGACAAATATTTTCTCACCCTGACTTTTCTTCTTCTTGAACCCCTATAATTCAAATAGTAGTCCACTTGATGTAGTCCTAGAGGTCTCTTAAATTGTCCTTATTTCTTTTCATACTTTTTCTTTCTGTTCAGCAGCAGTGATTTCCATTACTCTGTCTTCCAGCTCACTGACTCATTCTTCTGAATCATTTAGTCTACTATTGACTGGGAAACACTAGCCTTCTAGTGTTTTTTTCATTTCAGTTATTTCATTCTTCATCTCTATTTGGTTGCTCTTTATATCTTCTAACTCTGTTAAAAACTTCTATCTTCTTGCTCTGTGCTTCTATTCTTCTCTCAAGTTTTGTGATCATCTGAACTCCTTCTCAATAGATTGCCTGTCTCCATGTCACTTAGTTCTACTGGGATTTTATCTTGTTCCTTCATCTGAAATATGTTCTTCTGCAGCCTCACTTTGCCTAAGTTTCTGTTTGCATGTTTATGTATGTAGTAGGTTAGTTACATTTCTTGACCTTGGAAAAGTAGCTTTCTGTAGAAGATGCCCTGTGTCCCAGCAATGTCTTCCCTTCTCATCACCCAAGTTTTAAGGTCTTAGGGTTCCCCCTAAGAAGGCTGCATGGGTCCTTCTGTTGTGGTGGGCTAACTATGTGGGCAGTCTGGTAGGCTTGGTTTGTCCCCAGTCTGGTAGATGGTTGCCCGGCTTTGCCTTGTGTGGATGCTGCTGGCTGCTGTTTAATGGAGCCTAGTCATGAGGCAGCTGGCTGCACAACCCCAGGGGGATCTGGGGTTACCACTGGCTCATTGGTGGATGGAGTCAGACTCTGGAGCTGCTGCCCACCCACTGGCAGGTGAAGTGAGGTCTTGGGGTTAGTGCTGGACTACTGGTAGACAGGTCTGGGTCCTGGAAGCTGGGTGCAGGGCCCAAGTATCTAAGAGCTCATTTTAGATCACTGGTGGAGAGGCTGGTTCCTGGCACCATTGGGTATGGGGTTCAGGGTATTGTGAAGCTTGTGTTGACCTAGTAGTGGACAGGGCCAGGGCCAGCTGGTCCCAGGGTAGGGTCTGGCTTGCTATCTGTGGACTTGGTCCGCAGGCTGTGCAATCATAATTTTCTTGCTTTTGGTATCTTCCCCCATGTTGGCTGAGGCTGGTCTAGAGGTTAGTGCAGGCTTCCTGGAGGGAGAGGTCACTGCCTGCCCACTGGTGATGGAACTAGGTCCCTGCCCTCAAGTGGGCAAGATTGTACCTTGGGGAGTGTCTAGAGGTGGCTGAGTGCTAAGGAAGTCTTTAGGTAGTCTGTCTGATGTTGGGTGGATCTTTGTCCCCATCCAGTTAGTTGTTTGGCCAGAGGCATCCCAGCACCGGTGCCTACAGGCTGTTGGATGGAGCCAGTCTTGGTGCTAATGAGCCAAGATGCTCATTGCCACCAGTTTCAATGTTAACAAAGTAGAATGTTCCCAAATATGTCTGAAACCAGAGTCTGTTCCCCCAAAGTAAGCTGCAGTTGCCCCCATCTCTCCAGGAGACTGTCCAAGACCAGCAGGTAAGTCTGGCCCAGGCTTCTATCAGATTATTGCTTTTGCCCTGGGTCCCAGTGCATGTGAGATTTTGTGTGTGCCCTTTAAAAGTGAAGTCTCTTTTTTCTTAAGCTGGTTTGAAACTCAACGTTGAAAAAAACTAAAATTATGACACCTAGTCCCATTACTTCAGGGCAAATAGAAGGGGAAAAAGTTGAAGCAGTGATGGATTTTATTTTGGGGGGGTTCCAAAATCACTGCTGACAGTGACTGCAGCCATGAAATTAAAAGACACTTGCTCCTTGGAAGGAAAGCTATGACAAATCTAGACAGTGTATTAAAAAGCAGAGACACCGCTTTTCTGACAAGGTCAGTATAATCCAAGCTATGGTTTTTCCAGTAGTCATGTACAGATGTGAGAGTTGGACCATAAAGAAGGCTGAGCATTGAAAAAATGATGCTTTCTAATTGTGGTTCTGGAGAAGACTCTTGAGAGCTCTTGGATTAGAAAGAGATCAAACTAGTCAATCCTAAAGGAAATCAACCCTAAATATTCATTGGAAGGACTGATAGTCCTTTGGGGCTCCCCAAATTAAGTCCTCCTGCACTCAAAGCCAAGTACCTTGGGAACTCAACTTCCCAGTGTAGGACACCCAGCCTGGAAAGCCTGATAAGGGATTCAGAAGTCTCACTCCCGTGGGTGAACCTCTGCATTACAATTGTTCTCCAGTTTGTGAGTTACCCACCCAGAAGTATGGGATTTGATTATATCTCCAGTCTTCCCCTTTGGTTGTAGATCTTTTTTGGTAAAGTCTGGTCTTCTCACCGATGGTTGTTCTGCAGATAGTTGTGATTTTGGTGTTCTCATTAGTGAAGATGAGCTCAGGGTCTTTCTACTCCACCCTCATGGTCACTCTCCATTGTGCAGTTGTTGAACTGTAAGCTAGACTAGTTGCTGTTTGTGAAATGGCATTTTTACTGGAATTACTGATGAACAGGCTGCACCAGGAAAGCCAGATGTAGACTTAAGTATTTGGCAAATATTTCCTAAAAATGAGCGAATGAGCCTGTCACAGAAAATAACTGAGTCTATCTGTTGCTAATGGTAAAATTCAAGCTTACAGGTGAAAAATTAGGATTTTGGAAAACATATTTGAAAGCTGCCTCATATTTAAGGTTTTTTTGAGATTGACTGCGATATTAGCAATGTAATTTTTTAAAATATGCATTATGGGATGTGTCAACATTTGGAAGATCTGCATGACTTTGTGAACCAATGTTTTCCCAATAACCAATGTCTGATGTTAAAAAGTCACACATAAATAAAAGATCCCTTCAAAATGAAAGACAGATCAATGAATTTATAATTTAACAGAGTATGTAAAGTTCATTGAAGTGGTTTTAGATCCCATATTGCAACTAACCTTTAAGAAGCTACAAATTGGCAAGTTTTGATACAGTATTAATAAGAATATACACAATTATCTGGAAAGGGTATTAAAATACTCCTCCCTCATCCAACTACATATCTCTGTGAGGTCACATTTTCTTCATATACTTCAACTAAAACAACGTAACTACAGGAGATTGAAGGTAGATATGGGAAACCAGCTGTCTTCTATTATGTTAGACATTTAAAAGATTTGTAAAAGTGCAAAACAACTTTACTTACCAGTTTGTTATAAAAAATACACTTTGTTAAAAGATAATTTTTTAAGTGCAAATGAAATCATGACTTTCATACAGGCATAAAATTGAACACAGGTTAAAGATTTTACTCTACTTTCTAACTGGTAAGGGAATCAGGCAGATACTATAAACAGTTCAAAAAATAAGTTAAATTCAAATTTATATGGAGTGAAAGGATATTAGTCAATTGTAAATGAAGGCAAAATGGGATTTCCAGTCTAACCTTTATCAGACAGGATGTAATTTGCAAGTCTATTAGTCATCTATAATTATAGAGTTATAAAATGGCTCATAAAAAAGGACAAGTTTAGAGTTTGGTAACCCGGAAAGGGTGTTTTCTATACAATGCATAGTTTCACACTGAAATAAAATTTTCTCAATGAATTAATTTTTATGAAAAAAAAATTAGTTGTGTTAACAAGAAATAGTATCATTCTGGATTAAAAACACTTTCCATTACCTGACTTTTTAAACTTTAATGACTTCTACTCCATTTTCATGACCAGACCCTAAAACTTGTCATGACCAGGACCTCCTTCCCTCCATCCACATCTCACATCTCTCGACACAGTCACATGTCCTTTCAGTTCCCTCGATCTCATTGGGTCTGCTTTCCAGTCTCTTTATGAGCTCTGCTCCCTTTTTCCTTCACATCACCTTCAGTCCCATCATGACTAGAAAGCAAGTTTCCTAAGTCACCCTCTTGCCAAAGTCTTCAATTCTCTGTCTGCCTTTCATCTCCTACATCTGACAAACTCCTAATTTTATAGATCTCTACTTGATTGCCTTTTCTGTCTCTACTCACAGGCTTCTCAGTGGTACACATAAAGCTTGGTGCTCCTACAAAGTCACCTTCTCTAATTCTGTGCAGTTTTCAAAGATGCCTTGAATTTATACATTTTATGAGTCATCTCTCTCCAGCTTTTTTCCCCTTCTCTCGAGCCCACTCCGCCACTCCTTTCTCCTCCGGTGCATCAGGAATGCATTTACCTCCTTCCTCATACACATAAAATAAAAGGATGCCCTCTGGTGAGAACTCCCAACTTCTGTCACTCCACCCCATGGCTGCATTCAAAAGTAGCTTTGCTTTCTCCTCTCAGATCACAGTGCCAGAGTCAGGAAGTGTCCTTTCTAAAGCTAATCCCTGTGCTTATAAGATGAAACAGGCAGGAGCTGTGCCCCTAGTTGAAGGAAGTAGCCAAATTCCAGTGACCCCACATAGAAGGACTCGGGAAAGAAATACCTCGGTCTCACTTACTTTGTCTTTTTCTCTTATGGTGCTTCCCATTGACTGAATCCAATTGGAAGGAAGAGAGTAAGGGAGCCCACTGATACAATCCATAAAACATTTCAACCTCCCAGGACCCAGGGTAGACAGTAGATCTAGAAGCCGAAAGAAAATGTTCTCCTTTTTCAGAGCTGGGAACCAAGAAGGATCTTTTAGCATTTTTTTACTCCATTGGAATATAATCTCCATGGCACACCCAGAGTTCCAGTCATTTAATGTGTATGTGTGGCCACGGGAGGAGGGGCAGGCAGAGCAGACTGGAGTGGACTCAGACCCCTCTTCTGTATTCTGCTGTGCATCAGGTCCTTTAGCTGGAAAAGAGCTCAGCATTCTATCAGTAATACCCCTAAGAGGGTGGCAGCAACCTCACACCTTTCCCCTCATGTACCTGCTCAAATAGCACCTTGTGGTGGACTTACTGTGGCTACAGATGTCTATATGTCCCTTTTCCTTAACTCTATTCTCAGTTTTGGGAGACATCTCCACTTATCCACATGAAAAAATAACTCAGAGGACATCTCTCATGGTTTAGAAAACTCAAGCCAGGAGTTAAGTCAAAAATTAATTACCTAAGGGCCCTTGTTGAGATCACCTCTTCCTGTCACCTGCAGTGGGGAGCTGGGCTGAATGCACTACAGATGAGTTCAGAGAGAGGTATGATGACCATTTGCCATACTTTCCTATGTGGCTGACTTCACTCCTCCTAGCTCTTCCATACTTCAGATCACTTTTAAACAAAGCCAACTGTTGTAGCAAGAAATTGCTTTTGATATTAAGCATGATTAGGTGTAAAAGTTAATCTGTGTTCAGTCATTGTGTGTAAGAAATTAAACCAGAAGATTTTCCTAGGTCTGAGCCTTGTTGCAAATAAATATGTGCAAGCTATGTTAATGCCACACTTAACACACTGTAATAGAATGACGAAGATAAATATCTGCCCTTCTGCTTTAGATTTGAGGACAGATTGGATGGGTCTGTGTCAGAGCTATCCCGATCAAGACGGCAAGAAAATCACCTTTGCTGAGATCAGACCCGATAATGGAAATGAAGTCACTCAGCTAAAATGTGTTGAGCCTTACAACAGATTTCCTGATGCTCCTGTTTATATAGGCAGATTACCCAACCCCATGGTTCCTAGTCCACTGCACTTGCCGAGCCTCTGCCTGCTATTTTTGAACCAGCGATTTATCACAATGAGAGTTTTATTTAAAAGGTACCCTCCACTCTTCAGAGAACACATATGAAAATCTGGTTTCTGAAGATATCAGAACCATTTATTTTTAAAGTTGGCAGCATCAGCTGTGAGCACTGCTCCAGGATGGATCTCTTCTGTGGAAGGAGGAGTTATGTATTTTTCAGAACAAGGTTTTCTCCTTTCATCCACAAGAAACAATGAAATATTAAATATGGTATAAAAAATTAAAGCATTTTGAAAAGGAAAGAGCAAGCAAATCACATACCCTTGACTGGCAACCACTGCAGGGAGCCTCCCTGACAATAGGGGAGAGAAAATGGTTGGCACCAGGGCTCTCTGATCCTTGCCTCTGTTCCCCAGCTTCCTGCAGAGCAGGCTGCCCCATACTGGGTGACAACACTGGCTTCTTCCTGGCCATAATGGGGACAGGAACAGATGGGGCATCTTTGAGGTGGCTGTCCAAGCCCAGCCAAGACCCACTATTGGAACACTAGAACAAATAATTGGAAAGTGAGAAAGTCAACTGACTAGCTCATCAACTGCTTCCTATTCACAAGTAGGAAAAGATGGCCTGGAATGAGAAAGAGTTGTTTAGGATTTGTAACTCACAATTTACTCACTACCTGATCTTGGAAAAATTACTTCTGTCCTCAGAAGTCCATTTTCTTTTCAAGGAAAAGAGAGACAATATACACCACCTACCTGGAGGAACCAATTGCAATCACTAATGTAAAGCACATGGACTAGAGTAGGAATTTACCACAGTCATGCTAGCTGACACACAGCATTGTTCCTGTGCCAGGCTCTCTCTCAAGCTCTTTATAGGTTAGCTCATTTAATCCTATAACATCTGTATGATATAGGTATAAAAGTTGTATAGATATAATTTTTTTTAATTGGAGGATAATTGCTTTACAATACTGTGATTATTTTGTTATACATCAGTGTAACTTAGTGATAGGTGTCCCCTCCATCCTGAACTCCCTTCCACCTCCCTCCTCACCCCATCCATCGAGGTTGTCACAAAGCACCAACCTTGGGTGCCCTGTGTCATGCATAAAACTCACACTGGTTATCTATTTTACATATGGTAATGTTCAGTGCTGTTTTCTCAAATCATCCCATGCTGTCCTCCCAACAAGTCCAAAAGTCTGTTCTTAGGTCTGCATCTCCTTTGCTGCCCAGTGTGTAGGATTGTTGTTACCATATTTCTAAATTCTGTATATATGTATTAACTTACAATATTTGTCTTTCTCTTTCTGACTTACTTTGCTCTGTATAATAGACTCCAGGTTCATCCACCTCATTAGAACTAACTCAAATGTATTCCTTTTTACAGTTGAGTAATATTCCATTGTGTATATATACCACAACTTCCTTATCCATTTATCTGCTGATGGACATCTAGGTTACTTCCATGTCTTAGCTATTAAATAGTGCTGCAATGAACACTGGGGTACATGTGCCTTTTTCAATTCTCGTTTCCTCAGAGTATATGCCCTATACTGGGATTGCTATGTTGTATGGTAGTTTTATTCCTAATTTTTAAAGTAATCTCAATACTGTTCTCCATAGTGGTTGTATCAGTTTGCATTCCCACCAACAGTATAAGAGGGTTCCCTTTTCTCCATACTTTCTCCTGCATTTATTGTTTGTAGACTTTTTGATGATGGCCATTCTGACTGGTGTGAGATGATAGCTCATTGTGGTTTTGATTTGCATTTCTCTATTAATGAGTAATGTTGCACATCTTTTCAAATGTTTATTAGCCATCTGTATGTCTTCTTCAAAGAAATGTTTAGATCTTCTGCCCACTTTTTGATTGGGTTGTTCATTTTTTTTGATATTGAGCTGCATGAGCTGCTTACATATTTTGGAGATTAATTCTTTGTCGGTTGTTTCATTTGCTATTATTTTATCCCATTCTGAGGGCTGTCTTTCACTTTGCTTATAGTTTCCTTCATTGTGCAAAAGCTTTTAAGTTTAATTAGGTCCCATTTGTTTATTTTTATTTTCATTACTGGGAGGTGGATCATAGAGGATCTTGCTGTGATTTATGTCAGAGTGTTCTCCCCATGTTTTCCTCTAAGAGTTTTATAGTTTCTGGTCTTACATTTAGGTCTTTAATCCATTTCAGTTTATTTTTGTGCATGATGTTAGAAAGTGTTCTAGTTTCATTCTTTTATGTGTAGGTGACCAGTTTTCCCAGCACCCCATTAGATACAACTTAATCTCCATTTTACAGGTAAAGAAATTGAGGCACAACAAGTTTAAGTAACTTGCCCTAAAACATACATTTGCTTATAAGATACAAACCCAGGCAGTCTGATCATGGTTCTTAATCTCTAGACTTGTGCTCTTCACTTTAGAAGAGCCTTACATGGATTAATGTCAATGTCCCCCTACCCATAGTAATGGGCGTCCCTGATGGCTCAGTGGTAAAGAATCCACCTGCCAATGCAGGAGACGTGGGTTTGATCCCTGGGTCAGGATATTCCTGGAGAAGGAAATGGCAACTCACTCCAGTGTTCTTACCTGGGAAATCCTATGGACAGAGGAGCCTGGCAGGCTATAGTCCATGGGGTGGCAAAGAGTCAGACATGAGTTAGCAGCTCAACAACAACAGCAACCATAGTAACAATGTGGATTTTCTCTCCACAGAAATAAAATGGAATTTTGTTTCTGTTATTTTTGTTTAGACATGGCCCCCATGAATTTGAGAGGATATTATAGGACTTTGCACTTATTTTTTGCAGTGAATGGCCTCTCTTTTCACTGTTTAAGAAATCCTGTACATGTCAGGTTGAGACTATTCAGTTTAAGCCTATGATGTTCCGAGAGAAACTTACTGATTCAGTTACAATGATGTATGACAGACAAGTGACTGGGTATTTAGGTAGTTTTAATTTTAATCAGGTTGTCAGGGAATTGTGGAGATGGTGTAAAGCTAGAGAATCCAGACCATCAAGATGCAATCCTAAAGTTATGACGTTGATGATAATGAAGCCAATCCGTAGGCTTTACTTAGCAAAAATGAGTCACTGTCAATTTTATATATGAAAACAAAAGGATGCCGTGTAAAATCAGGATCTTGGCCTGTCCTGATTTGTGCATTAGTCTTGTTCTACGTTAACTGACGTGTTTTTGTTAATGTGAGTATGAAAGTCATCAATAGACATTTTATAACTGATTGAGTTAGCCTCAAGTCAACTTCCCAGGTGGCCAGTGCAGGAGTTGCAAGAGACATGGGTTCAATCCCTAATCAGGAAGATCCCCTGGAGTAGGAAATGGCAATCCACTCCAATATTCTTGCCTGGAAAATTCCATGTCCAGAGGAGCTTGGTGGGCTACAGTCCAAGGGGATGCAGCGTCAGACACAACTAAGTGACTTAGCATGCATGCACACTAGCAGTGCATGTATTGTGCAGATTCTGATTTTATTAAAACAGAAAGTTCTACTGCAAAAAAAAAAATACATGGAGAATAAATTTTGTAAACAAATTCTACATTAATAGGAAATGTACTGTTTTTTAAAAACCATTTCATGAAATGAAAGCCTCCTCTGTGATGGAAATGTTTGGGTTAATGTATGTGTTCAATAATTCAAGCTTTGGTATAGTGAGATTTCTAAATCTGAAATTATGTATGTGTGTGTAAATGTGTATATAATCAGCAACAATGACACAGAACATAATCCTGAGCCCTTAAAGGGCATTGAGGTTTGAGAATGGGGTTCCCATGGGCGCCATGTTTGGCTTTTCCTTCAATATACACCTATAAGTTGTTGGCAGTAATCCAACAGTAATCAGACACCATCTATGATTTCCTCTCTGTTTAATATCAAAATCTCACCAAATATAAATACCCTCCTTCCTCCCATCACCATGCCTCTCTCTGCCTGCCCCAACCCCCACCAAATCCTCCCAACTTCAGGGCTCCCATATCCAGCCCAGATTTCAGGGCTGCTGTCTAATCAGTTTATTTCAGTGAAAGAAACACACAAGTTACAAAATAATGGAAAGATGAATTTTCCAAATGTCTTAGTGTAAACCTTACAGTCATCTATCAGTAGTGATATGAGCATTAACTAAAGCATATAAACATTAAATTCCTAAACTAGGTTTATCAGCAGTTCAGCCTGATAACAATTTTATGTTTCTAATTATATCTGATGATGCAAACATCAGACTAACACTAAAAATACATAAGTTCAATGGTATTTGAGGGAATATGAAGGGGATTTCTACCCATATATACTACAGCTTTCAGAAGATCTGGACTTTAGCTAATGTGATCATTCAGATAATATATCTACTTGTAGTATCTTGTTTACATAAAAGAAGGAAAGAGATGAGATGGGACTGGGACTTTATCTAAATGACTGCAAAGTAGGAGAGACTGAAATTGGTCTGCTGGACTTGAAACTAATTTGAGGTCTAAGAATATGTGCATCTGGCACCCAACTCTTAGAAAATGTTTATAAATTCTTCTCTGTGACAAATACAATTTATTTTCTTTAAATGTTGACTAGGTACACATTTTTCTGTTCAGTTGCAGTGCACATCTGTATGAAGGAAAAGATAGTGCTTGGTGTTAAGTGATGGCTTCTTTGCCTTTCTCCTGGCAATGATGCAGCCAATGTACCCATTACTGCCTTTAGTCCCCTTTATTTTCTAGGCCCAAGGTAAGCTAAAGGAGAGAATTCACTCCAAAGAAAAAAATAGAAAGGAAGAACAGAGAGGATGTGAGTGTTCATTGCCAGTGAGGAAACAAGGCAAAGAAAAGTCGAAGACTTATGTGAAATGTTCAGGATATGGAAAGATCCTGCAGAATGATCGAGTGGGCCTGTACTGTTGGGAAAGAAGGTCTTCATGGGGAGGGAGGCAATAAGAATAGGCCTGCATTGGTATAAATTAGGTAATGGAAGACAGAGAAGTGGGAATGATCAGCAAGGACATGGAAATATGGAAAGATACTGAGTATAGACTTGAGAATTATCTCCACTGAAGGGTCACTTGATGCCTTAAAAAATGAGTTTGCTTTGGTAATATCTTTAACTCATTATATTTAACATCTTATCGTGTTTTTCTAAATGGATCAATGTACTTTGGGGAAAAAAAGGAAAGAATGTATATTCTAATTCAAGATACACTGAATATACATATTCACCTCCCCTCCTATAGAGACTACATTGAAGTGAAGTCGCTCAGTCGTGTCCGACTCTTTGCGACACCATGGACTGTAGCCTACCAAGCTCCTCCATCCCTGGGATTCTCCAGGCAGGAATATTGGAGTGGGTTGCCATTTCCTTCTCCAGGAGATCTTCCCAACCCAGGGATCAAAGCCAGGTCTCCCGTATTGCAGGCAGATGCTTTACCATCTGAGCCACCAGGGAAGCTCTACATTGCAAAGATAATAAAAGTTTTTAAAAGAGTGGAAAGAGTGTAGAGAGGAGGAAATGAGTAGATGAGGGACTTCAAGAAACTTATAGACAATAGTGGTTGAAGTGGTTGATGTATTTAGGCAGATGAAACAAGAGTAGAAAAACCATATGCTAGAATGTGCTATGATGGTCTGAAGTACAGAAGAGCACTCACCTGTCTGGATGGGCTAAAGACTTGGAGCCACAGGAATGATAGGAAAGATGGGGTGAACAGGACATGCAAATAGGGGGAGGTTGTTTGAAAGTCTGTGTCTGGCAGCTCTGCTTGCTCCCTGACCACCACAGCAGAGCTGCAGGCCACCTGGCCATTGTCTCCAGGATCCTTCTCCAAAGCTACTAAGCCTGGGAAAGCCATGACCTCTTTTGAGAGTTTTCACTATTCAACCAAAGACATTCTTCCTTCTGGTCTTTGATACCACTGAACTATCAGGGAGCTCCATACCTACTTACCATAAAGTTGGTCTTTCCACATCCCCCTACCTTCTACACAGATCTTCCAAGAAGACCCCCAAGTAAGAAAAAAAAATATTTCTACTAAATAGAGAAGGAAACATACACCTTCATTATTATATTAATAATAATATCTTCTCAGGAAGATCAAACACAAGAAAAACAAGTAGCCTGAAAGAGAAAAACCACAATTATCAGAGAAAATAGATATAATTCAGAAAATAGAGAGAGACTTGTTCAAAATCCTCTGGTATTCTCAAAGAGATGTTAGAAGCTATTGTATCCTAAAATCAAATCAAATTGTTATGAAACAGGAACACAGGATAAGTAAGAGTGCTCAGAAATTAAACATAATTGCTGTAAGATAAAGCAGACAGAAATCTATAAAGCAAAGCAAAAGGACAAAGAAATTATTTAAAAATGAAAGTAAGAGACATTGCAGCATAATTTAAAAAGTCCATCTTCTGACTCACTGAGGTTCAAGAACAGTAGATTTTAATAAAAGGAAGAGGTGGAAATTCTTTTAGAAATTAATAGAAAAATGACCCACAGATAAAGATAGACGAGTATTCAAATTGAAAAGTCATACTGAGGGGCATATAGGATGAATATAAAAAGGACTCCTATCTGGAGACATCCTCATGGAACTTCAGAAAATGAAGGTTAAAGAAAAGTTCTGAAAACTTCCAGAGAAAATAAATTTAAACTTCAAAGGAGTGAGAATCAGACTGGCACAAGACTTCTTATCATTACCTGTGGATGTTAGAAGATAATGAGGAAAAGTTTTCAAAGTACTAAAGGAAGGTGGTCCTCAACCTAGATATTTTTCTTTTTTTAAAACCGTTGAGGTATAGTACCCATGGTGAGATGCACAGATCTTAAGTGTAGCACATGTGTGCTAGGTCACTTCATGCTGGGGGGGCCCGCTCCGCAGAAAGAGTAGAGGCAGTGGAACTTCCCTCAGCAAAGCCGAGGGGTCCCCAGGAGAGGTGAGCCTGCTGTTTGCCAACCCAGCCCCTCGCTCAGCGAGAGACAATCAGACGGGACAGAGGTTCCGGCGAAGCAGTTCCGGTTTATTGTTGCAAACTCCCAGCTTATATAGACAAACAGGAGGGTTTTAGGAGGGACTTTCCATAGTTGCACCAATCACATTAAAGGTCAAATTGTCATGTGCCTTCATTATAACAGGAGTCTATGGAGATCACACACTGTCTACGTGCACAGAAATCAAGAGAGCCAATCAAAAACTTTGACAGACAACATAGACCCTGCCCCCATCTCTTCCGCCAGGTGCCATATTAGGTTTTTGACCACAAAGCTAGCCCCTTTGTTTTTAAGGTTTCCCATTTAGGGCCCCACAGCTTCAGTCATATCCAACTCTGTGACTGTATGGACTGCAGCCTGTCAGGCTCTCCTGCCCGTCGGGTTCTCCAGGAAAGGGTACTAGAATGGGTTGCCATGCCCTCCTCCAGGGGATCTTCCTGACCCATAAATCAAACCTGCATATCTTATGTCTCCTGAATTGGCAGGCAGGTTCTTTACCATTAGTGCTACCTGGGAAGTCCAGGTGTAGAGCCTGATAAATAACTGCACCATCCAGCTCAAGATGTAGACTATTTCCTTCACCCCAGAAAGCTCCCTCGTGTCTTCTCTCAATCAATACACATTACCTTCTCCCTCAAATAATCGATATTTGAATTCTAACCCTGTATTATTTGTTTCTGAGCTTTCTATGATTTTACTCATAGAGGATATACAGGTATGTCTAGCTTCTTTTGACTGATATAATTGTTTTAATATCGTCCAAGATGTTGGGTATGGTAGTGGTTCACTCTTTTCTACTCCTGAGAAGTCTTCTATTGCATTATTATGGTATGGTTTCTTTCTCCATTCTCCTTTTGGTAGGCATGGAGTTGTTTCTACTTTGAAGTTATCTTAATTGTAGCTACTGCAATCGTTCTTACAAAGTTTTTGTGAATTGTTTGACAATTTCTTTTGGGTGAATTTGAATTGCTGAGTTGGTAATATGTGTTTTATTTATTAGAAACTGCTATAAAGTATTTCAAAGAGTTTTACCCTCTGATAAGCAATGTATTCAGAAAGTTCTGTTTATTTCTATAATTATTTAATAATTATTATTATTTAAATTTTATTTTTTGAATCTGTAGATTGCATTTGATAGTCATTTTCACAATATTGATTCTTCAGACCCAGGAACAAGGAATATCTCTTCATCTGTTTATGTGATCCTTGATTTCATTCATTAGTGTCTTATAATTTTCTGTGTACAGTTATTTTGTCTCCTTAGGTAAGTTTATTCCTAGATATTTAATTCTTTTTGTTGCAGTGGTGAAAGGGATTGATTCCTTAATTTCTCTTTCTGATTTTTCATTGTTAGTATAGAGAAATGCAAGTGATTTCTATGTATTGATTTTGTATCCTGTATCTTTCCTACATTCACTGTAGAGCTCTAGTAATTTTCTGATACTATCCTTAGGGTTTCCTATGTACAGTATCATGTCATCTGCAAACAGTGAGAGCTTTGCTTCTTCTTTTCTGATCCGGATTCTTTTTATTTCTTTTTCTTCTCTGATTGTTGTAGCTAAGATTTCCAGAACTATGTTAAATAATAGTGGTGAAAGTGGATACCCTTGTCTCTGTCTCTTATACACATCTTACTTGGTATTATAAATATTTTTAACCTAAGCCATGTTGGTCAATGCAAGGTGATAGCTCACTATGAGTTTAATTTGGTTTTCCCAGATGAGCATTAATACATAGCAGTTTATCATATACTTTAGCCATTTGGTTGTTTTACTTTATTTTTTTTTATTGAAGGATAATTGCTTTACAGAATTTTGCTGTTTTCTGTCAAACCTCAACAAGAATCAGCCATAGGTATATATATATATATCCCTTCCCCTTTGAAACTCTCTCCCATCTACCTCCCCACCCCACCCCTCTAGGTTGATACAAAGTCCCCGTGTGAGTTTCCTGAGCCATATAGAAATTCCTGTTGGCTCTCTATTTTACATATGGCGATGTAAATTTTCATGTTACTCTTTCCATACATCTCACCCTCTGCTACCCTCTCCCCATGGCCGTAAGTCTATTCTCTATGTCTGCTTCTCCATTGCTGCCCTGTAAATAAATTCTTCAGGACTATTTTTCTAGATTCCATATATGTGTGTTAGAATACAACATTTATCTTTCTCTCTCTGATTCACTTCACTTTGTATGATAGGTTCTAGGTTCATCCACCTCATCAGAACAGAATCAAATGCATTCCCTTTTATGGCTGAGTAATAGCCCATTGTGTATATGTAGTACTACTTCTTTATTCATTTATCTGTCGATGGACATCTAGCTTGCTTCCATTTTCTAGCTATTCTAAATAATGCTGCAATGAACAATGGGATACATGTGTCTTTTTCAATTTTGGTTTCCCCAGGGTATATATCTAGGAGTGAAATTGCTGGGTCATATGGTGGTTTTATTCCTAGTTTTTTAAGGACTCTTCACAACATCTTCCATAGTGGCAGTATCAATTTTTATTCCCAGCAAGAGTGCAAGGACACTCCCTTTTCTCCACATCCTCTCCAGCATTTATTATCTGTACACTTTTTGATGATGGCCATTCTGACAGGTGTAAGGTGACATCTCATTGCAGTTTTGATTTGCATTTCTCTAGTGATGAGCAAGGTTGAGCATCTTTTCATGTGTTTGTTAGCCATCTGTATGTCTTCTTTGGAGAAATGTATTTGGGTTTTTCTTTCCACTTTTTGATTGGGTTGTCTGTTTTTCTGGCATTGAATCACATGAGCTACTTCTATATTTTGAAAATTAATCCTTTGTCAGTTGTTTTATTTGCTATTATTTTCTCCCATTCTGAGGGTTGTCTTTTCACCTTGCTTATGGTTTTGTTTGCTATGCAAAAGCTTTTAAGTTTAATCAGGTCTCACTTGTTTACTTTTCATTTCTGTTACTCTAGGAGGTGGGTCATAGAGAATCTTGCTTTGATTTACGTCATCAAGTGTTCTGCCTACATTTTCCTCTAAGAGTTTTATAGTTTCTGGTCTTACATCTAGGTCTTTAACCCATTTTGAGTTTATTTTTGTGTATGGTGTTAGCAAGTGTTCTAATTTCATTCTTTTACATGTAGCTGTCCAGTTTTCCCAGCACCATTTGTTGAAGAGGCTGTCTTTGCCCCATTGAATATTCTTGCTTCCTTTGTCAAAAATAAGTTATTCATAGATGCATGGGTTTATATTTGGGCTTTCTATCTTGTTCCATTGGTCTATATTTCTACTTTACTGCCAGTACCATACTGTCTTGATGACTGTAGCTTTGTAATATAATCTGAAGTCAGGAAGCTTGATTCCTCCAGCTCCATTCTTCTTTTTCAAGACTGCTTTGGCTATTTGAGGTCTTTTGTGTTTCCAGGTGAATTGTGAAATGCAAATTATGTTTTTGTTCTAGTTCTGTGAAAAATGCCCTTGGTAATTTGACAAGGATATCATTGAATCTGTAGATTGCATTTGATAGTCATTTTCACAATATTGATTCTTCAGACCCAGGAACAAGGAATATCTCTTCATCTGTTTATGTGATCCTTGATTTCATTCATTAGTGTCTTATAATTTTCTGTGTACAGTTATTTTGTCTCCTTAGGTAAGTTTATTCCTAGATATTTAATTCTTTTTGTTGCAGTGGTGAAAGGGATTGATTCCTTAATTTCTCTTTCTGATTTTTCATTGTTAGTATAGAGAAATGCAAGTGATTTCTATGTATTGATTTTGTATCCTGTATCTTTCCTACATTCACTGTAGAGCTCTAGTAATTTTCTGATACTATCCTTAGGGTTTCCTATGTACAGTATCATGTCATCTGCAAACAGTGAGAGCTTTGCTTCTTCTTTTCTGATCCGGATTCTTTTTATTTCTTTTTCTTCTCTGATTGTTGTAGCTAAGATTTCCAGAACTATGTTAAATAATAGTGGTGAAAGTGGATACCCTTGTCTTGTTCCTTATCTTAGAGGGGATGCTTTCATTTTCTCACCATTGAGAATGTTTGCTATAGGCTTATCATATATGGCCTTTACTATGTTGAAGTGGGTTCCTTCTATGCCAATTTTTTGAAGAGTTTTAATCATAAATAGGTGTTGAATTTTGTCAAACACTTTCTCTGCATCTATTGAGATAATCATATGGTTTTTATCTTTCAGTTTGTTAATATGGTGTATCACATTGATTGATTTCCTACACTGAAGAATCCTTGCATCCCTGGAATAAACCCAACTTGATCATGGTATATGAGCTGTTTGATGTGTTGCTACATTCTGTTTGCTAAAATTTTGTTGAGGATTTTTGCATCTATGTTCATCAGTGATATTGACCTGTACTTTTCTTTTTTGGTGTTGTCTTTGTCTGGTTTTGGTATAAGGGTGATGGTGGCCTTGTAGAATGAGTTTGGAAGTGTTCTTTCTACTGCAATTTTTTGAAAGAGTTTTAGAAGGATAGGAATTAGCACTTCTCTAAATGTTTGATAGAATTCTCCTGTGAAGCCATCTAGTCCTGGGCTTTTGTTTGGGGGGAGATTTTTGATCACAGCTTCAGTTTCAATGCTTGTAATTAGGTTGTCCATAATTTCTATTTCTTCTTGGTTCAGTTTTGGAAGATTGAACTTTTCTAAGAATCTGTCCATTTCTTCCAGGTTATTCATTTTATTACCAGATAGTTGTTCATAATAGTCTCTTATAATCCTTTGTGTTTCTGCATTGTTTGTTGTAACCTCTCCTTTTTCAATTCCACGTTTGTTTATTTCTCTCTTTTATTCTTGATGGGTCTGGCTAAAGGTTTTTCAATTTTGTTTATCTTCTCAAAGAACCAGTTTTTACTTTTATTAATCTTTACAATTGTTTCTTTCATATCTCTTTCATTTATTTCTGCTCGGATCTGTATGATTTCTTTCCTTCTACTAATTTTGGGATTCTTTTGTTCTTTTTCCAGTTGTTTTAGGTGTAAAGTTAGGTTGTCTGTTCAATTTTTTTTTCTTATTTCTTGAGGTAGGATTGTATTGCTGTAAACTTCCCTCTTAGAACTGCTTTTGCTGCATCCCACAGGTTTTGACTTGTGTTTTCATTGTCATTTGTTTCTAGAAATTTTTTGAGTTTAATCTTCATATGTTCGTGTTTCTTACAGTATTTTTCTTGTAACTGATATCTAGTCTCATAACATTGTGCTCAGAGAAGATGCTTGATATGAGTCCAATTTATTGAATTGACTAAGGTTTGATTTGTGACCCAAGATGTGGTCTATCCTGGAGAGTGTTCCATGTCCCATGTGCACTTGAGAAGGTGTATTCTTCTGCATTTGGATGGAATGTCCTGAAGCTATCAATAAGATCCATCTCACCTAAAATATCATTTAAGACTTGTGTTGACTTATTAATTTTCTGTTTCGATGATCTGTCCATTGGTATGAGTGGGGTGTCAAAGTCTCCTACAATTATTGTGTTACTGTCAATTTCTCCTTTTATGTCTGTTAGTGTTTGTCTTATGTATTGAGGTGCTCCTCTGTTGGGTGCATAGATATTTACAATTTTTATGTCTTCCTCTTGGATTGATCCCTTTATCATTATGTAGTGTCCTTCCTTATCTCTTGTAATTTTATTCACTTTAAGGTCTATTTTGTGTGATATGAGGATTGCTACTCCAGCATTCTGTTGCTTATCAGTTGCATGGAATATATTTTTCCATCCTCTCAGTCTCAGTATTTGTGTTTAGGTCTGAAGTGGGTTTCTTGCAGACAGTATATATATGGATCTTATTTTTGTATCCATTCAGCCAGTCTGTGTCTTTTGGTTGAAGCATTTAATTTATTTACATTTAAAGTAATTATTGATGTATATGTTCCTATTGCCATTTTCTTAATTGTTTGGGGTTGATTTTGTAGATGTTTTTCCTTCTTTTGTATTTCTTGACTATATAAGTATTTAACATTTATTGTAAAGCTGGTCTGGTGGTACTGAATTCTCTTAACATTTGTTTGTCTGAAGAGCTTTTCGTTTCTCCATCAATTTTGAATGAGATCCTTTCTGGGTCCAGTAATCTTGGTTGTAGATTTTTCCCTTTAAGTACTTTAAATATATCCTGCCATTCCCTTCTGAGCTGCAGAGTTTCTGCTGAAGGATCAGCTGTTAAGCGTATGGGGTTTCCTTTGTATGTTACTTGTTGCTTCTCCCTTGCTGCTTTTAATATTCTTTCTTTGTGTTTAGTCTTTGTTAGTTTGATTAGTATGTGTCTTAGCATGTTTCTCCTTGGGTTTATCCTGTATGAGACTCTTTGTGCCTCTTGGACTTGACTGGCTGTTTCCCTTTCCATGTCGGGGAAATTTTCAACTATAATCTCTTCAAAAATTTTCTCATACTTCTTCTTTTTCTTTTCTTCTTCTGGGACACCTATAATTCAAATGTTGGTGTGTTTGATATTGTCCTAGAGGTCTCTGAGACTGTCCTCAGTTCCTTTCATTCTTTTTACTTTATTCTGCTCTTCAGAAGTTATTTCCACCATTTTATCTTCCAGCTCACTGATTTGTTCTTCTGTTTCAGAGATTCTGGTACTGATTCCTTCTAGAGTGTTTTTAATTTCACTAATTGTGTTGTTGGTCTGTATGCTTATTCTTTAATTCTTCTAGGTCTTTGTTAATTGACTTTTGCATTTACTCCATTTTGTTTTCAAGATTTTTGATCATCTTTTCTATCATTATTCTAAATTATTTTACAGGTAGTTTGCCTATTTTCATTTATGTGGACTTCTGTGTTTCTAGTTTGTTCCTTCATTTGTGTAGTATTTCTATGCCTTATTATTATTATTATTTACTTATTGTGTTTGAGGTCCACTTTTCCCAGGCTTCAATGTCGAATTCTTTCTTCCTTTTGATTTCTGCCCTCCTATGATTTGTCCAGTGTTTTGTATAAGCTTCATATAGGGTGAGATTTGTGCTGAGTTTTTGTTTGTTTGTTTTTTCTCTGATGGGCAAGGCTGAGTGAGGTGGTATTCCTGTCTGCTGATGATTGGGTTTGTATTTTCGTTTTGTTGGTTGTTTAGATGAGGCATCCTGCACAGGGTGCTACTGGTGGTTGGGTGATGCCCTGTCTTCTAATCCAGTGGTTTCCTTTGTGTGAGTTCTCACTATTTGATACTCCCTAGAGTTAGTTCTCTGGAGAAGGCAATGGCACCCTACTTCAGTACTCTCGCCTGGAAAATCCCATGGATGGAGGAGCCTGGTAGGCTGCAGTCCAGACTGAGTGACTTCACTTTAACTTTTCACTCTCATGCATTGGAGAAGGAAATGGCAACCCACTCCAGTGTTCTTGCCTGGAGAATCCCAGGGATGGGGGAGCCTGGTGGGCCACCATCTATGGGGTCGCACAGAGTCAGGCGTGACTGCAGCAACTTAGCAGCAGCAGCAGAGTTAGTTCTCTGGTAGTCTAGTGTCTTGGAGTCAGTGCTCCCATTCCAAAGGCTTAGGGCTTGATCTCTGGTCAGGAATGAAGACTCCACAAAAGGTCTGTTATGGTGTTAAGTGAGATTAAAACAAATATCCAAAAATGAGAAACCAAAGATGAACCCCAGACAAATGGCTGTACAAAATCAGGCAAATAATATTCAAAATAATGGAATATACATATATACATATTATACACCCATGAACAAAATCAAAGCAGCCCAACAAAAATAAATTACAATAGGTTGGCCAGGCTAACAAAGGAAATAAAAAATTATATTTACCCATTAAGAGCAAAACTAACTAAAGCACAAACTAGAAAACAAAACTAAAGCAAACTGCCAAGTGAGGAATAAAGCAACAAAAACAAAACTAAAAAATATGTTAAGAGGAAAGGAAAGAAAGAAAAAGAAAGATTAAGTATGCAGAGTTAAATAGAGGTAAATGAAGAAGATTTATATACATTAAAGATTAACTGCAAGAGCAAAAGAGCAGTAGGAAAGGCAAAGAAAAGAATAAATGTAGAAAAAATATAATAGATTTTAAAATTAAAAGTTAAAATTTTGAAAAAGAAAAAAGGAACAAAACCGAAAACTCCACAGAACTGCAAAAGCCCAACAGAGATGCAGCAGTTTATAACAATAATCAAAAGTGTGACTGAATATACACATATACATATACACCCATAAGCAAAATTAAAACAGTCCAACCAAAGTAAAGTACAACAGATTGACCCAGCAAACAAAGGACACCAAAGCTCTATCTACCAGCCAAAACTAACTAACACACAAACTGGAAAACAAAACTAAAGCAAGGTGCCAAGTGGGGAATAAAGCAATGAAATTAAAACTAACAAATATGTTGAGACAAAAGGAAGGAAAGAAAAGAAAGAAAGAATAGATATGCAAAGTTAAATAAAGATAGATAAAGAAGATTTACATGTATTAAAGATTAACTGAAAGGGGAAAAGAAGAGTAGGAAAAACAAGCAAAGGAATAAATGCAAAAAAACAATAATAGGTTTTAAAAAATTAAAATAAGAGAAAGGAAAACTCCCCAGAACTGCAAGAGCCAACAGAGGCAGGGCTTTATAACAATAAAAAATGTGACTGAGAAAAGAAAAGAGAAAAAGCTCAAAAGCATAATTAGATTTCATAGTATAAATAAAATCGACAACTAAAACAGAGGGGAGAGAAAAAGAAAAAAAAATCCAAAAGAATCTATAGGACAATTCAGAACAAAAACAATTGCTTTTCTTGAGTCATTGCTGTCAGAGTCCTTTCCGTTGCTGTGAGTCACGGTTAACCTCACCTCCTTAAGATGCCACAGTGCTGGTCTCTGGACCTGCTGTGGGGGCAGCTCGGATTCTAATCTGGTCCTACTCCTGTGTGTTCTTGCCTCCAATGTCCACAGGTATCACAACTAGTGTGTTTTCATTTGTGGGAGTCTCAGTGACCTTTTATATATTCCATAGACACAGAGTCTGCTAGTTGATCATGTGGATTTTATCTGCAGCTTGTACAGCTGATGGGAAGGTTTTGGGTCTTCTTCCTTAGCCACACTGTCCCTGGGTTTCAACTGCGGTTTTATTTCCACCTCTGCATGTGGGTCATCCATTGGAGTTTGCTCCTGAAGCTGCCCTGGAGGACTTGGGTTTGCCCCTGTGAGGGCCAGGTGTGGAGGTGGTGCAGCTGCTTGGGTCACAGAGTTCTGGCAGCACCAGGTACTCAGGCGAGTTGGCAGCTAGGGCAGCAGGAAATGCAGTGCTCTAGAAGGGTATGGCAACCAGTATCGGCCAACACGCTCCAGTATTCTTGCCTGGAGAACCCCCCCTCCCTGACAGAGAAGCCTAGCAGAGCACAGTCTACAGAGACACTACCGAAGAGACCCTGCAGGCACAGATGGAAGACTTTTTTGCCTGCGGCAGCTCTGCTCCAGTGAGAGATGAGCGTGAAGGTGGCGCAGCTGCTTGGCTTGCGGGGACCCTGGAGGCACCAAGTGTGCAGGGACAGGGACTGCCTCCACTGCAGGAGTTATTGCTCTATCAGAGTCTTTTTCTGAGCCTCTTGTAGCTGGCGATGCCAGTCTTTCTCTGTAGCTCCACCCATTCAAACACTTAGAGGGCTCCCTTGCCTTTGATCCTCTTCTGTTTGGCGCCTCACGCACATAGAGGGGCTGCCTCGACTGAGGCCCTAGCTGTTGTTCAGTGCCTCAGGCGTTTGATGGGCCTATTGTTCAGCTGCCAGTGCTGGCACGTGTGGGGTGGGGGGCGGAGAGAGGCTATGGAGATGGCTCTACAGCCTAGCATGACTCAGCAGTATTGCCTTGCTTTTCCCACCACAATCTCCTCCCTCACGTCCCCTCAATCTGTCTCTCCACAGTCAACTGCAGCCCTTGCCAGGGGATTGCTCCACAGTCCCTAAACTCCAGCTCCCAGCTGCTGCAGTCTGGGGTATGTATGGCTGCGGCAAGGACATCTGATTCTCATTCCATTTAGGCTGCCACAGATCAGCTGTTTCACTTTCAGCCTTAAATGTTTCTCCTCTGACTCAGACAGTTGCCCCGGTGATTGGCCCAGTTTTTCCCCGTAGTTCCTTCCTCCTACTGAGCTTTGCGTGGGTCTGTATATTCTTTTCCGTACTTTTCAGGTACTCCTGTCTGCTCTCAGCTGGTGTTCTGCATGCACTTCTGTGTCTGAAGGTGTAGTCCTGATGGATCCACAGAGAGAGATTTACTCCATGTCCACCTACTCTGCCATCTTGTTCTCTCCTCTATTTTCTTTTGCAAAGTTCCTATGCAAGTATTGGCCCATTAAAAAAAAATGAATAGTTTAATTTTTCTTATTGACTTTTAGATATTCTTTATAAATTCTAGATCCCGGCTTTTGTCAGGTATGTGTGTTGCAAATATTTTCTCCTAGTCCGTAGCTCACCTTTTTAATTCCTTATTTATCCTACAATTCTGCACTTGGTCAAATTGTCCACTGAATATGAGAGTAAAAATAAAGACTTTTTTAAAGGTATACATGTCCCATTATCCCCTAATAGCCTTTCTTAGTAAGCTATTTTGGGATATCCTCTAAGAAGACAGGGGTGAAAAATAAAGAGGAATAGATAAGATCCAAGAAACAGTAGATCCAGAAAAAATGAGGATAAAAACTATACAATGGGCTTAAGCAGCAGTACTCCTGAGTGGAGCAGGAGAATGTAGAGATGAGGGAATTCACTTTTTTCCCAGAATTCCTCCAGAATTTTCCCTGAGGGAAAAAGTGAGCTTCATATACTGAACAGCATGATTGATAGTCTAGATAATCCTGAGGATAACCTGAAGGGGAATTATTCTTCTATGAATAAGAAAAGAGAAAGCAATTACTAACTTTAGGAAAAACAAAAATCTAAGTAGGAAATTCTAGGTCAGATATTATAAAATAAAGTAAAATGTGTCATGATTTTTTTGGATGTGGGATGCCATGATTTTTAGCACTTAATTGATTTGTCATAGGAGTGGGAAATTTGTTTGATTTGAGTTATTAGGATATAAATATTCTCCTTTAAATTGCTCAGGGTTATGTCATTAGACCTTTTAGAAAAAATATATAAGTCTAGCTTATTACTTGTCTTTGCAGTCATTCACATGTACATAGTTATGATAATGTAAATCTATTAATAGATTTTTGACTTTTAGAATCAGTCCATTTATGTTTGAAAAGAAGAATGGAACATTAAAAATCCTGATAATATGCAAAATATAAGCTCAGCTATAAAAGAATTGGGCACCACTAGCCTCATGTTAAAAATAAGGAGTTAATTGAACAATGTAAAGCCTGTGCACTGTACTAGAGAGTAGACCAGGCTAGCCACAACTAGAGAAAGTCCTCAAGGAGCGATGGAGACCCAGTGCAGCCAAAAACAAATAGATAATAAAATATTTTTAAAAAATAAAGAGTTAGTTGAGATGCTAATTAGGTGATGGGGCAGAAGTAGGAGACATAATGCAAGAATGTGAGTTCTTTGAGGACAATTTTTTTTTTTTCCCCAGTAGGGAAATCTCTTTACTGTTGTATTTCTGGCACCTAGAACAATGCTCAACACATAATTTGCCCTTAACATAAATTTGTTGAGTAAAACACATATTCAATGTAACAATTAGAAGAACAAAATATATGCAGCCTACTACTTGATTTCCACCTCTTAATTCTTTCCTTAAGAAGGCCAGTTTTGTGGTCCCTGATCTTGGCCTCGCCCCTGGAAAGAATATTTCACACATCTCTTAGTTTCTGTCACTGCAGCCCACTGTCCTTTCTATCTTAGGTTCTTGCATACAGCCCAGTTCAAGTCAGGCTGGTTGGTAAGCAAAAACTGAAAGCTGGACAGATGTCACTGGCCTATTCTAGTTCTGTTTCCAAAGAGTTCAGGGGTAGTATCCAGGGGCTGGAAATATGCTCAGTGGGAAGCACAGGAGAATAGGGGCCTGCCATGTGTATGCAGGATGGAACATACACTTTGAAGGGACTAATGCTGAAAGGGTTTATATGACTGAATGAAACAAAGAAGACAACATCAGTTAAAACCATATCTTTGAGGGGCCAAAGTATTTGCTGTCAAGAGTTAGGAAATGTATTAAATTGGATTGCCTTCAGTTTAGTTGCTCAGTCATGTCTAACTTTTTGCAACCCCATAGAATACAGCATGCCAGGCTTCCCTGTCCATCACCAACTCCCAGAGCTTGTTCAAACTCATGTCCATCAAATTGCTGATGCCATCGAACCATCTTATCTTCTGTCATCCCCTTCTCTTACCTTCATTCTTTCCCGGCATCAGGGTTTTTCCAATGAGTCAGTTCTTCACATCAGGTTGCCAAAGTTTCAACTTCAGCATCTGACCTTACAATGAATATTCAGGACTGACTTCCTTTAGGATTGACTAGTTTGATCTCCTTACAGTCCAAAGGATTCTCAGAGTCTTCTCCAACACCACCATTCAAAAGCATCAGTTCTTCAGTGCTCAGCCATCTTTATGGTCCGGCTCTCACATAAGTACATGACTACTGGAAAAACCATAGCTTTGACTATACAAACCTTTGTTGGCTGCTTTTTAATATGCTGTCTAAGTCTATCATTGCTTTTCTTCCAAGAAACAAGCGTCTTTTAATTTCACAGCTGTGGTCACCATCCGCAGTGATTTTGGAGCCCAAGAAAATAAAGTCTGACACTGTTTTCACTGTTTCCCCATCTATTTCCCATGAAGTGATGGGACCAGATGCCATGATCTTAGTTTTTTGAATGTTGAGTTTTAAACCAACTTTTTCACTCTCCTCTTTCATTTTCATCAAGAGACTCTTTAGTTCCTCTTTGCTTTCTGCCATAAGAGTAGTTTCATCTGTGTATTTGAGGTTATTGATGTTTCAAAATACAAATTTTTTATTTGTACACAATTTTGGTTGCCTTAAAAAAATACAATAGACCGAGTGGCTTAAACAGCAGCATTCTCTGTTAAAAGAGAGCTCTTCTTTTAAGGGGTACCTGAACTGAACTGAATTGAATACCACCGTAAGGGTCGCACACTCAGGACCTCACCTAAACCTCCCAAAAGCATCAGCTCCAAATACCATCATCTTTGAGGGTTAGGAATTAAACACAGGACTTTTTAAAGGGACACAGATATTCAGGTCATAACACCTATTAAGTTTCAGTTTGATTTGGCTTTTGGTGCTCTTCTTTTCATTTTAACTTGAGAAAAGGAAGTTTGTTACACTGATCAATTTGGGACTTTAAGGACTAGATACATAAGGACAAAACACTGGAAAGTGTCAGAGAAATACAATGTTTAGGCGGGAAATCTCTAATTGTGATTTCCCTTCATTTATAAAAGAAAAAAAGAAATAGGATTTTTGAGTGATTTTAAGACTTGATAGAGATCTGGATGCTAATATGGTTAGAGAGAAAGATCAGAATCCACTTAAATCTCAGCCAGTGTCTTCCTACAGTATAACACTACGTCTCTCTTTCTTGCCAGTGATCAGCCATCTGTGGCCAGCAGTAAGGCATTTGATTTCTGTTGGCTAATTTTAAAAATCATGGCTTTTGTCATTTCCATCTAGAAAACCTTGAAAAATTAATTTTAGAATTTTAAGGAATGGCTGAGATAAATGAGCATCAGTGAGAATGTTTAAAGATCATAATAAACTGGAGTAGGAGGGAAACTTCCCTTGATGAAAGATACTATCCCACAAACAGTAAAAGGAACAAGAGAAAGTCTCCCATTGGAATTCATCTGTTGTGAATATCGGATACATACATTGTTTCTTAAATCACTTTTAGTTTGGGGAGTCATTTAATAACATGCTACTACTTTTTAAATGTCTGGTTGAATCTAGTAAAATAACCATTTCATCAAGTTGTGTAAAAATTATTCGTTTCATCAAATGCATTATCTTTTTTTAATTTAACCTTTTTGGGTGAACCAAAAAAAAAGACCATATAAGAAGCAAAACAAAAGGCTTATATAGAGTATGCTTGAATATGCCTTAGGATTCTAGAAGAGTCTGCAAGGAAAAGGTAACAAGAACTGCCTCTACTAGACTGGAGAGAATGTTGGCGAGATCTACACTTCAGCACAAACTTTTTGCAGCTTTTGAATTTTGTACCATGTGCATAAATTACCATTTAAAAGCTTTAAGCATAAAATTTGCTTTTAAAAAATAAAGGCATTTGAGTTTTTACAAGTTAAATTTGGAGAAAACAAGGAGCTGTCTTGCTGCTGCTTGGAATACAATGTCCTGAAATATCCTGGCTGAATTTCTAGTCATTCTGTCTGAGTTGTGCAGAAGGAGGGCCGAGGCCTCCATGGTCACTGTACTGTTTTGCTTTGTTATTTGCTGTAGCTGTGACGAGGTGGTGTGCAGAGCCCCAGAAGAGAAGCCTGCACCTTAGTCACTGGCAAAGTGCTGACTGGAGAAGTTTTGTTCTCTATCATGTTTTTTCAATAAAAACTGGATGCATGCTCCACTATCTTTTTTTTTTTTTTCCTAAGTCCATACAAATGTCAAAATTGCATTCACATTTCCAACTATAAAGTTAACATGACCAGCAAAAGGGAAACTGTCCGCTTCCAGGACTTGACTTTACTAGGGATTTTTCAAGCATGAAGTTTTTAATAAGCCCTCTGCATGCAGTATTTCATTTCCTTCAGACGAGACACTACCTCACGGCCTCCACACGGCCTCCCCTTGGCTCTCAGCAGCTGCTTTCTGTGTGTAACCTGCCCAGGGGGCTGTCCAGCCTCCTCCCATGGAACATGGCATGTTTCTAAAGAGATATGGCAGTTAAAAATTTTTTAAGAGGTTTGTGTTGCTACTTCACTCTAAAATCATGAAGTTTCATGTTTATGTGGTTATGGAGAGTACTAGGGACCTGGGCAAAGGCCACCGTGCTTCAGGGACTACAGGTTTTTTGAAGAATGCTGATGGAGGGAGTTGTGAAGCTTTAGGACTTGCCACTTCTGGGATATCAAATATTTTCTCTTTCTTGCTTTCCTTTTTTAGGAGCCCCAAAACAACAAATTTGTTTTTTCTTCTTGGAATAAATATGGAATTTAGAGATGAACCTATGACCCTTTGAACATCAGTTTTTTATTAAGTGTTGGGTGGAGTAAGGTCAGCATTTCCAGAGACAACTCGCCAAGAAAGGTGGTAAATCAGCATTTTTACAATCTACCATGAGAGTTTGAAAAAGCAAGAACTTAACATTGCTGGGAATTAGAGACTCTGCTATAACTGCACATTGGGGCACAGCCATACGGGAGGGAAGTTTTTATTTATTCTTCTAGTCATCTTTCCTCTGCTTGGTTGGGCTGGAACTGGGCTGTGTGCTGCCTGTATAACATCCAGGACTGATGCTCTCAAATGTACCATCCATGGAGTGAGGTCAAAGGCTATCATTTATACCCCCACTGGTACTGCTTCCCACTGTTTGTTTCATAGGGAAGTGGAGGATGAGAATTTAGAATCCATGGAGAGATGGGCTCACTTGGGTGGGAACAATGAAGAAAATGTAGAGATGGTAGAACTAATATGGGCACTTTTATGTGTATTTTTGGAGAAGGCAACGCGACCCACTCCAGTACTCTTGCCTGGAGAATCCCAGGGACGGAGGAGCCTGGTGGGCTGCCGTCTATGGGGTCACACAGAGTCGGACACGACTGAAGTGACTTAGCAGCAGCAGCAGTAGCCTGTGTATTTTTGGCCTTTGCCAAAATATCAGGCTTGAGATCTAATTTTGGTTCTTTAAAATAAGCAACAAAATAGAAAGTTCAGGACATGGAGAACCCTAGCAGAGAGGCTGTGACTATCCAGAGAGTTGCCTACTTCTCTTTAATGGTTTATCTCTGTGCTCACAAGATTCTTTTCTTTGGTACCGTTATTTTCCTTTTGTTTTTGATTGTCTAAGATGTGGGCCAACAACCTTCTTTTTGAGGGAAGAGATGATTATTTTTCAGCAAACTCATGTTTGCTTCAGAGTGAGGGTAAGTAAGAACAGAGGCTTATATGCTTATATTTTATATGCTTATATCTCCCTAGCAGAGATGCTGTGACTATCCAGAGAGTTGCCTACTTCTCTTTAATGGTTTATCTCTGTGCTCACAAGATTCTTTTCTTTGGTACCGTTATTTTCCTTTTGTTTTTGATTGTCTAAGATGTGGGCCAACAACCTTCTTTTTGAGGGAAGAGATGATTATTTTTCAGCAAACTCATGTTTGCTTCAGAGTGAGGGTAAGTAAGAACAGAGGCTTATATGCTTATATTTTATATGCTTATATCTTTCTGAGGTGGGGAATGTGGAAGGCGAAATTGATTGGCAGTGCTGTCAAAAGCATATTGACTCTTTTTAATGTGGCTTCCCTGGGCAACAGTAAACAATAACAAAATCTTAGTGTGAATAGAAAAACTTCTCTAGGGGAATGTGTAAGCATCACGTGTTCTGTTTATTGCAACAGTGTAAAATTTATCTTTCTGAGAAAGGTACATGAAGATCTCCATGTGCTTTTAATTTAGTAAAAGAGATAACAGTTACAATTTGCTAAACCAAATTGTTTCCCAAAAGAGGGGAAAAAAATCACTAATTTTACAGCAAGTATCCCATATTTTATGGAATATAATGTCACTGACTGCAAGAAGCACTGTTATTTTACAGATTGCTGAAGAAAGAAAAAATACTATCAATTAAATTTACATAACATTCTCTCACTCAGAGTTTTTATTTCCTTCTTTGTGAATGAGCTGTTTTAGAGTTATTTAGACATAGATTATTATAATATAGAACTCTTAGGCTTTTCCTAAAAAGAAAAACAAGCAAATTAAATTGGTTGAGATATTCCAAAAACTTCTTCACATTTAGATGTCTCTTCTACAAACTTTTTCACTCAAAGCAGTAGATACTGTGATTTTCCACGTACTATTGCTACTGACCTGGGTCTTAGACTCTTTAATCAATAGAAATTTATAAGAGGTCAGATGAGAGGTTTAGGCAAGACTTTATTAGGATTGAGGCTGCAACACAGTGTGAAAACAAATGGCAGGTGCCCTTGCTCCTTCCCTAAGCAGCGGCGAGCTTTTCCTTGAATGGGGTAAGTGTAGGGGTGAGTCTGTGGATTGGGTGGAGGGACGGCTTGGGTCGTCTTCCCACCCCCTGGGTGATGCTGCATGCAGGGATCATGTGCAATACTCTGTTTTGCTCCCAACGTATCAGAAGTGGCAGTTAGACTTTTGGTCTTTTTGCATCATGTTGTTCATAATTTGCCCTAACTGCCCATGTGTACATTTGTGTTTAGCCCCTGATATGTGTGTGTGTTAGTCACTCAGTCGTGTCTGACTGTTTGCAACCCCATGACTGTAGCCTTCCAGGCTCCTCTGTCCATGAAACTCTCTAGGCAAAAATACTGGAGTGGGTTGCCATTTCCTTCTCCAGGGGATCAAACCCAGGTCTCCTGCATTGCAGGCAAATACTTTACCATCTGAGCTACAAGGGAAAGCCTAGCCCCTGATAGCTTCTTTGTATTCTGTTACTTGAGGAGATGTTTGTCCAGGTACAAGAACTGCAGTAAAGGGTTCCAGGTTCCAGGTCCCAGCCTGTCTCACTGTTATCTTCCATGGTGTCAAGAGTGTTGGTGATGTCATATTTCTTTAAAACCATCCTTCATCTTTTCCACAAATTCCTTCAAAACCACTGACACCCACCTTACTACTTTGGATATATTGTAACAACCCACTGTGACAACCGTATCCTGACTCTACCTGTCCGACAGGGCTAAGGAGATGCCTCACTGTTGCAGAGAAGTAAAACATGCAGGAAAAAAAAAATCTGTGATGTAGAACTGACATCTCTCCCTACGAACTGGAGTTTGTTGGAGGTCTTCTGAGTACACATGATACTTTGGGAAGGACATGAAATGATCTTTTACATTTATATGCCATGATACCCCAGTCCAGTTGTAGGATTCATTCATTTATTCAACCATCCACCCATCCATCCATCCATCTATGTACTCAGTCATACAATACATTTATTGAAGGCCCAGGCATAATGCTTGATGCTGACAATACAATGATAATTAATATAGTAGGGTCCTGAGCCTTAAGAAACTTGCAGAAAAATTCAGAAATAGACTTAAACACAATAGTTACAATATGATACTATTTGTGAAGCAACAGAAATATATGGCATCTGGTCCCATCCCTTCATGGCAAATAGACGGGGAAACAGGGGAAACAAATGGTGCCAGACTTTATTTTTGGGGGCTCCAAAATCACTGCAGATGGTGATTGCAGCCATGAAATTAAAAGATGCTTACTCCTTAGAAGGAAAGTTATGACCAACCTAGATAGCATATTGAAAAGCAGAGACATTACTTGCCAACAAAGGTCCATCTAGTCAAGGCAATGGTTTTTCCAGTAGTTATTATATATGGATGTGAGAGTTGGACAGTAAAGAAAGCTTAGCTCCAAAGAATTGATGCTTTTGAAGTGTGGTGTTGGAGAAGACTCTTGAGAGTCCCTTGGACTGCAAGAAGATCCAACCAGTCCATCCTAAAGGAGATCAGTCCTGGGTGTTCATTGGAGAGACTGATGTTGAAGCTGAAACTCCAATAATTTGTCCACCTCACGCGAAGAGCTGACTCATTGGCAAAGACCCTGATGGAGGAGAAGGGGCTGCCAGAGGATGAGATGGCTGGATGGCATCATCAACTTGATGGACATGGGTTTGGTTAGACTCTGGGAGTTGCTGATGGACAGGGAGGCCTGGAATGCTGCGATTCATGGGGTTGCAAAGAGTCCAACATGACTGAGCGACTGAACTGAACTGGTTACAAAAAAAATAAACAAACTTCTTTGCTAGGGAAGGCTGAACAGACCTAGACCTGCTGTTTAGATGGAGCAGGGATATTTCTGGTCCCCAAAACAGCCTCACACATTTCTTAGCCATACTACACTCAAGCAGAGAGTGTTGTCAAATGAAAAGCACGGCTGTCCACCTCTGACTGCTGTTGGGTTGTTCACGGTGTAAATGCCTATCACTCCATGGCCCTCTCAAGACTGGACAGCTGTAGTCTTAGACAGGAGGTGTGCTGTAACTTCAGTATCACACTAGTAGAGATTGGAGAGGAAGCTGGAAACATGTGGGCCAGAGCCAACAGGGCTAGCCCAGGTGTGCAGCTGGCCCCAAAGAAGCTAACCCATAGTATATGTGACACTAAACCAGGGCTGTGGTCAACTTGGGGCTGACACTCAAGAGATGATCCTAACATTTCCTGGCAGACAACGCTGTTATGATTAGCCAGCTGGCAATGTTTTCTTTGCAGTAAGATCCAATCAACTACTGCAATGGAAAAACAGGTTCTTCTGTTGAGCCAGGGAAGGAGTCACACTGCAGTTACAGAGGTTTCAACCTGGGAAAACTAGAACGTGCTTACACGATCAGGGTAAAAGCCAGTCTTGGGAAATCACAGGAAGATTTAGAGAGAAATGTTTTTCAATGGGCCTCTGAAGTCAATAGCTTACCCTACGCACACAGACTTTATCCTGTAAGACATATTCTACACTTTTTTCTCTGCATCCTGCCTCTTCCTTCCAGGGATAAGAGACCTCTAAGAGATTCCTTGACCTACTCAGGATTGGCCCAGAAATTTCCTTGGATAAACCAACAGGGAGAAGGCCTTTATCACAGCTAATGGGGTATGACACCCACATTTTTTCAGAGGGAATTGAGATTTCTAGATGATAAAGAACTGCCAACATTTATCCAGCTAGGAAGTGATGAAGGTGACAGCCTTTGCCTTGAACACAAGCTTTCTGTTTTCAAAGTCCCTAAGGGGCATGTTAATAACCTAATAGGAATAGAGAGTCCTCCCCTGGGCTTAGCCTCTGCACAAAGGGAAACAATTCCTGCTCATGCATCTTTTCCCTAGTTAGAGGACTCCAGAAGGAAATGTTAGTAGTTTCAGCCAGATTTCCTGACCTGAGAAGAAAGATTTCCTTTTTTTTTGTCCAAGCCTGACTTTCATTTGGTCACAGTTCACTAATGGGTGGGCTCATCACACTGAGAGCAGACAAGCATCTTCTGCTCACAATGGCAGTTTTCTCAGAGCAGACCCTTAGCTCACACTTCTGCCTCCTGCCTTCTTCCTATGGGCCTTCTGTTCTCACACAGGAGGGCCACCTGGGCAGAACTCTTGACACACCTTGCAGAGGCAGGCTCTACCAGGACCCTTTCTCCCCAGAGAAAGCCAAGGCCTCTTTCATCTCTTCTAACAGCTTCCTATCAGTTTGATAGCCCAGACAGTGGGGTCTGGGGAGCCTAGGCAGCTCAACAGTATGCACTGGTGATAACGACATGATTTTTTTTTTTAACTTCTTTCTTGTTTCCTTATTATGGCACTGGTGAGTGTGTTTTGAATTGACTTTTTCCAATGTGGTGGAAGTTACTAGGTGTTAAGAGACTGAGACTTACTTAAACCTCTTGGCCTTGGCCCTGCTACGGAGCCTTTTCTAGAGGGGTCTTGATTATTGAGTATTTTCTAAGATATTTGACCTTTCTCACTTCTGTGTTCTGCGTTTAATACTTTTAACATATAACCTGGAGAATAAAAGAAGCGAGAAGCAGGATTTGAGCCCCAAAACCCAAATTCCACCTTGAACCCACAACAACAGCTTTGTCCATGATCAATGATAGCTACCAATCAGTGATGGGAGAAGGCAGTGGCACCCCACTCCAGTACTCTTGCCTGGAAAACCCCATGGACGGAGGAGCCTGGTAGGCTGCGGTCCATAGGGTCGCGAAGAGTCGAACACGACTGAGCGACTTCACTTTCACTTTTCACTTTCATGCATTGGAGAAGGAAATGGCAGCCCACTCCAGTGTTCTTGCCTGGAGAATCCTAGGGATGGGGGAGCTTGGTGGGCTGCCATCTATGGGGTCACACAGAGTCAGACACAACTGAAGTGACTTAGCAGCAGCAGTAGCAGTCAGTGATAGGGGCTCAGTAAATGTTTAATTTTATAGAGAAATCAAGTGTCTGTGCATCATTAGTGTGCTTCATCACAGAAAATATTTTCACATTTTCTAATCAATTAGTCCAAGGACCTTTTCTACCTTGTCCTAACAGCTAAGAGCTGCCATTTAGCATATGCTAAATAAGTTTCCATATGAAGCAGTGACATTTCTAAATGAAGCCATAAACTACTATGAGTTATTTTCATTCACTAGCATCCAAGACAAACAGTGCATCTTATGCCTTTTGACAGCAATTGTTTGTTTGGAAGAATGTTTTCTAGGGTAATGCAGCATGAAAGTAAAATTACTACAATCAGAAAGTTTTGCACACTAAAGAGGAGCAGACAGTGTAGAATTGAAAGGAGGCAATGAGTCACACTGTAGGTTGGAAAACAATTCCTGAAGCACTTGTGAAATGCCAGCTAAAGAGACATTCAGCTAAGGGGTAACAGTTTTATCTAATCAGAATTTTGGCATGATATGAAATTATTTTCTATGATTAGTGCTTCCTACATGACAGAAGTATCCTTTATATCCAAAATTATATTAAAAATGATGCAGAGTCAACTCATTAGAAAAGGCCCTGATGCTGGGAAAAATTGAGGGCAGGAGGAGAAGGAGATGACAGAGGACGAGATGGTTGGATGGCATCATCAACTCAATGGACACACGTTTGAGCAAGCTCCTGAAGGACAGGGAAGCCTGGCATGCTCCAGTCCATGGGGTCACAGAGTCAGACACAACCAAGCTATTGAACAACAAATATCAAAAATAAAAGCATTTTTTAAAAGAAACAGAAATATTTCTTTCTGTGGCAGTATCTTCTGAAGAGTGATAAAATGTTTCTTTAATTTAAAATAATACCTTGAGTTAAAGTTTTAGAGCTAGGGAGAAAGATTTCTTCTGGTGATTTGCATTGTCTTCACAATGCAAAGTTGCTTAGCTAAATTTCTGTTTCTTAAGAACTGTAGTTAGTTGAAATCTATGAAGAAATTACTTTTGGTTTTTGTCAAGGTGATAATCAGTAACTGATTCAACTCAACTTAATTCTTTTGGCCCGTTGTGTGATGTATAAACCCAAAATTAAGAGAAAAGAGGTCATGCCTGTGAAATGGCCACTGAATATTTAACTGGTTAATCTTCTTTGTGGTTTTGGATAAGTGAATTAAGTTTACTTGGCCTTAATTTTCTTATTTGTAGAATTAAGGGAGTAAGTTAGAAGACCCCATTGGAGGTCTCTCTGTTTTTTTCCTCTTTCTTTACCTTCCTTTTACCTCTTATTTTACTTGGGAAAAGAAGTCTGTATTTTATCATACTGCCAACCAGTTACAACTATTGCGTTTACTCAGACATTTATTTCCAACCCTCTTATTTTATTGCTTCTATTTGTAGGAACAAAGAGATATAGATAAAATGCTTCATGTGTATGAAATAACTACAGCTGGAGCCTTACTCCTCTCTAACATGCTGTATGACTTTTAACAAGTAATTTGTGCTTTAGCATTGTATACAGGCTTTCCTGGTGGCTCAGTAATAAAGAACCCACCTGCCAATTCAAAAAACACAGATTCGATCCCTAGATTGGGAAGAGCCCCTTGAGAAGGAAATGACAACCCACTCCAATATTCTTGCTGGAGAATCCCATGGACAGTAAAGCCTGGTGGACTATAGTCCATAGAGTCTCAAAGACTGACGTGACTGAAACAACTTCACACATACAAGGGCTGATAACATGCCATTTGCACTACACCGTGGAGTAGAAAAAAGAAACTATATATTATGGAAAATCCTGCTAATTTTATCAGACAATGTTGTGCCAACAAGAAAACAATACAAAACTGAGTTCTCGGACTGTTTGGCTGGGTTTGCTTGTCTGAATGTATATACTTTCAAATATCATTTCCAGGTTTATAGTTACTGCTGGAAAGCCTTCTAAGCAAGGTGTATTTTTAGTTTGTACATTGTGGTAGCCATCCTCTACACAGTCCCCCAGTGATCTTTGCCTCCTCTGTTAAATAGGGTTGCCCACTTATAACTAATATGGTATTGTGTAAATGATGGCATGTGACTTCTGATGGTAGATAATGAAAGACATATGGCTCCCACCTTGTATTCTTTGGAATTATTTTCTTGGAAGGAAATCAGCCACTGTGTCATGAAAACACTCCAGCAACTTTATATAAAATTACACATGGTGAGGAATTGCTGCTTCCTGCCAACAGCCAGCTCCAACTTGCCAGTGACTGAATGAGCCATCTTGGAATCAGATCCTCCAGTTTCAGTCCATCCTTCAGATGACTGCTCTTCCAATCATCATATTTACAGCAGCCGTGAGACACCCTGATCCAGAACCACCCAGGGCCAGCTAAGCTACTCTGGAATTCTTGAAACACAAGAACTATGTTCACTAAATGTTTAGAGTTGTTTTAAGCTGCCACTTTTGGGGGCTTCCCGGTGGCTCAGATGGTAAAGCTGCTTTATGGGGGTCATTTGTTACTCAGCAATAAATAACTAATATACAAGTCAAAAGAAAAGTGTAATGGCTTCTTACTCATGTGTAGGAAAGAAAATGTTCTTTATTTTCTGTAACTCAACATAATCTCCATTTTAAACTTCATTATATCTGAATATGGGAAAAATAAACAACTCATTCGAAGTAATTTAGTAGCTTCAGATTTTAACACAGGTAATTCAGGATTTTTCCTCACTCCCCATCTGGCCAGGAGTAGCACCTATGATCAGAGGAAAATAACTTACCTGATGTCATCGTATTAGAAGTATCGATGGAGCTCTTATCCTTTGTCTTTGCAAATGTCCTCAGTGCTCTCCACTAGAATATTAATGGCCTAACAAGTGATGTATTATAAAGGTGGACCTTTCAGTATTCTTTCTAGGTCAAATGCTTTTCCCTGTTTTATCATCTCTGATATTTCATTACAATCCAAGGGAATTGTATAAAATACAGAAAAAGATGATAAAGTTTCACCTTAAAATTCTATGGCTTATTGTGGAGGTAGAAGGCCAATGTTAATTTGAATGTGTGAAAGTGAAATTCACTCAGTCCTGACCAACTCCTTGCAACCCCGTGGACTATACAGTCCATGGAATTCTCCTTCTCCAGGCCAGAATCCTGGAGTGGGTAGTCTTTCCCTTGTCCAGGGGATCTTCCCAACCCAGGGATCAAACCCAGGTCTCCCACAGTGCAGGCGATTCTTTACCAGCTGAGCCACAAGTGAAGTCCAAGAATAACTGGAGTAAGTAGCCTAGCCTTTCTGCAAGGAATCTTCCTGACCCAGGAATCAAACTGGGGTCTCCTGCATTGCAAATGGATTCTTTACCAGCTGAGCTACCAGGGAAGTCTTTTGAAAGTCCTTTCCTTTTCTCTGTGTCAGGAGTTATCCATGTAGTTTTAATACTTGAAAGCTTTCCTGGAAGGGCAGAAAGTAAAAGAAGCTACTTCAACATTGCTTGATTCTTTAAAGTGAATGATCATTTAGGGAGCTTTATAGTGGATGCCTCAAACTGTCTTCAATATTTTAAGATAATTTTTTTTAAACTGCAACTCTTTGGAATAGCTGTCATGATTCTCTCCTCCGGTCAGATAGAAGTGAGTGTGTTGAATAAATGACTAATAAAACATGTCAGTGATGGAATGTGGATTATTAGCATTATGGACTGGAGTTGCCATCTAGTGAATCACATACTTAGGGGCAAGATTCTTTAAAATAAATTACCTATGACAGTCCATCAGGACAGATGCTGCAAGGTGGCATGGCCCGTCACATGGTATGCCTCAGAAATGAACAAAATTGACCCTTATATTACCTCTCATTTGATGTTTTTCCCTTTGTTTCTTAGCCTTTGTTTCAGTACTAGAATTTAAATGACTTTCACCATGTTCTGTGTTCAGCGGTATCTCCAGGTTTAGGCTACCTCATCTAAGTAACAGCCTAAGACACGTTCCTGCCATACAACTCTCCTTCTATTTTTATCATAGCAAAAGCAATCCTCTTGTTAGCCTCTATAATTCTCATATAAGCTGAAGGATAAAAATAATACTTTGGGAGGCCACTAATAAGAGAAAGTCTCTCCTTTTAGGAGATAGAATTTCATGACCCAATTGTTCTTTTGATTTTTCTTGCCATTTCTTAAACCCCGGGTCAGCATTGCTTGTGAATAACCTGAGTCCTTAGAATATATTACCATGCCATCAGTAGATGTGTATTTATTTTTCTACCTTACATATTTTATGTGTTTTTTGGTTGCTTATCTATTTTGCTTTATCATTTTATAGTATTGATTTTTGATTCATTGCATGTCTTTTGGCATATGAAAGCAAGTCATAAAGGAACATCATAACACAGTACAAAAACTGATAACAGAACAATAATATGGAGTTCTGAAATAATGATTAAATCAAAGAAAGATGAAGAAAGACTGGTGTGATAGTAAGCACTATAACCAAGGTCTTAAAATGAGATGATTCCTATTGTAGTTCATGTATAAAATCAATTTGAGAAACAAACATAAATTCTGATGTTTGAAGCAAGGTGAAAGGCAAGGTATATAAAGAGGACAGTGAGTGTAATTATTATAGTAACAAGTGACACACTGAATTGTAGGAACAGTCAATTACCTTGTCCCTTTGAATTTCCATTGCAGCAGTAGGGACTCTCAGTGAAATGTATTCTTGGAGAGACAGGCTAGTCTATTTAAAGTCAAGAAATTCTACACTGTGAACAAAGACATCTCATTCCCCAAAATAATTTTCACTTTTATACTTCAGAAGCTTAGAAATATTATCCTGCTTTGAAAATATTTTTATTCTCTGTTGGCCATTTCAGTATTATTTGGACATCTGTGGACTTGCTGTGTTACAGTGTCTGTGATGGACTCTGTAATCAGAGACTTTCTTTATCTTCTAAACTATAGTCTTAAATGGACACTTCCTAACATAGAAATACACTTTGTTAACTCTCAGACAGGCAGTTTCTTAACATAGAAATGCACCTTGTCAACTCTTGTACATTCATCATCGATATCAAAAGTATCTGCTAAGTGGCTATTAAGTATTTGTCACCATAAATATGCTATAGTGAACCAACAATGCATTATAACTGAAAAATACAGCCTGGTACATTGTTGGTAACCATATTACTTTTCTGTGTGAACACAGGAATAAAAAGCCTACGCAAAATCTATCAATCCAAAATCGGCAGCATATACAGAAGCAATTACATCACAGATATAACTAAGTTTATCTCAGGAATGCCAAGAGTGGTTCCACATTGGAAAATTATAAATGTAATTCATTATGTTAATGAATTTTTTTAAGCCATATACCAATTCCATTTAAACAGAAAATTTATTTGATAAAATACAACACCCATTCAAATTAAAAATAATTTAGTAATCTGTGAATAGAAGAAAATATTTTATCTTGATAAATATTATTTTAAAATATCTAGAGAAAACT